>BPLR01004529.1:0-146707 GCA_021605095.1 Caerostris extrusa | reverse complement strand
GAGTAGCTGAACATATGTTCATATGCCTGATTAAAAATATGTATGCCTGTAATAAAAATTTTCAGTGGTTGTAAACATCAAAGAAAAAGTCCTTTTGTGAATCCCTAGGTTATATTCCTCACCAATAGAAAAAACATAAGCATGGTAAAAATATTTCAATGCATGCTTTCATAATAAGGTTTGATGCACTTTTGATTGGAATAGCACATGTAATGTGATTGAAATTGGTATATATGATTAGTTTCAGAATTAGTTACAAGTTGCGACAACTAAATTCATGTATATACATGAACATGATCCATCATCTACTACACATCCAGAAGATAATTTTATTGCCTCTTTCATTAAAATTTTTATGCTGTTGATATTAACATAACTAGTCCAGTTAGCAGATACATTGTATTTTGTTAAAGTTGGGTAGAAGATTTTCGTAGATAAGGGAGGCGTTTATATATATTAATGTCAGCATGAAGAAATCAAGTTATCCAACATGTACGACCTCAAAAAAAAAAAAAAAAAAAAAATTTTTTTTTAGAGGCCAAAAACCCACAAAATTTTACTTTTTTTTTAAATTTTTCTAGCATATCTTTAGAAACAGTCAACTTAATGATTTTTTTTTTTAGTGTTTCAAAGAGGATTAAATTTTATACAGTTTTCACTGCTGTAGTTGTATGAATAGTAATTGTTGTAGAATTTCTGAAAGTTTTGATTTTTTTCTCGAATTAAAAAAAAAAAAAAAAAAAAAGCATTAACTTCTGAGTGAATAATGCATAGTAAAGTAATATCCCTTATATGAAATTATTTGGCCTCGCAGTGCTTCCTTTTCTACCACAATTAAATGTTTTTCTTTTGTTTTTGTAGAGACCTTGTGGATTTCAGATTGTGGTTGTATTTAATAAATATCTGCCCATTCTGGTACCAAAAGATCTGAGCAATCGCAGCACATGAAAATGTTCCATTTACCTGAAGTAATCATTGAGGTCAATATGATCAAGTTGCACAAGGGAAGAAATTTCACCATATGATCAAAAGAAGAATTTGGCATTGAAGTCGAGCAAGCTTATGGATGCTGAATTACTAATTGTCAATACTGCCTTTTGTAGGTCAAATGTGGTTATAGTTCGGGGGATAATGATTTGCTAGAGTTGATCATTCTTTTTTTCTTTATTTCAAGACTGTATGAATCTCTTTGGAAATTGTATATGGATGTTTAATTTCTTCAATTTTCTTAAGACTAGAAGAGAGCTGGCAATGTGCATTTAATCTTGAGCATTCTAATATCTGTTAATACATAAAGAGATATAGTATTCGATATTCTTTTGATAAGTGTGTTTGTGCTTGCAAGAAAGGGTATAGTGGAGTCTGCACTTGTTGTAAGGCAGGTTTGAAGTGCTCCTGCTTGTGAAAACTCTGCAACGACATGAAATGTGACTAGTCACTCAATTCAATTAATCTTTAATCTTTGGATAAGACTGAAGTGAATGATGACCATCAGCTTTTTGATACTGTTGCAACCAAAGGTTGTAGTCCAGAAAAATTCACTCTTGAGAATTTTTATACAAACCTGTCTCTTAACATTCGTTTTATGTACTGTGATCCTTTTAATGAATTTATAAAAATTTAGGAAATATATTCAATGGCTTTTAGTGAACACGTTTTTCAGCCTTTAAAAATTCTCTTTGGATCGGCCATTTTGGGTCTTTTTTTACATACAGTCACAAATATAAACAAATCAAAGAGAAAAACTTCTACTCTACTACTAACTAAATTCCTTTTTCTCTTACTGGCTGTGTTAAATGGGTAGCTTGTTTAACAGACAAAACATTTTTACAATAAGAAGCATGTAATTTATTAAAAATTAATTATTTCATGTAAGGGATTTTATTAAAGTACTGTGTTCTTATAATTGTGCAAATTTTTATTTTAAATTTAGTTTTCTATTGAAGATTTATAATCTTTTGTTTACATTTATCACATCTATAAGACCCAACAATGCTTCGACATTCTGAAATTGGAATATGCATATATATATTTTGTGCGTGATAAATTTTTTTTTTTTTTTCACTGCTGTTTTGTTTTTTGATATTTATTTTCTTCTTCAGCTTGTTAAATAATATAGTTATACATGATAATCCAATTTTTGTAGTATTTCATTCATTAACTTTTGTCTTCAACATCTCGGACAATTTTTTTTTTTTTTTTTTTAATAGCAGTTGCAATGTGAAAAAGTCCAGTGTTCAACTTTTAATTCTTCATTGTAAACAACAATGGTGCTACCTGTTGGATTTCATTCAACGGTAAAATCGCAGAATAGGGACTGTTGGTATTTGGCATTAAAAATGTTTATTTCAAATGACGGGGCAATTCTAAGTGGAGATAATTGCAACACTACCACGATGACTCAATTTTTGCGAAGCAGAATTTGAATTAAAAATGGAAATTTTAATGGAGAAGGTGAACAAAATTTGCTGACAATGCGGAAATTTTAGGGAAAATGTACTAACCCGGGATGCTGGAATTTGATTAAACTGCCTAGGTCATGTTGTATTGTATACCACTCAGAATAATGTTCTCTTTCATAATGACTTTCATGCAGATTTCTCTACAAAACTCTTCCAATCAATCACTGTATTCAGCGAACATTCAATCTCATCAACTATATCCGCAGTCGAATGCCTACGCATTCAGTCATAAGTAATTCTCATAATATCGTACAACTCATTTTTGGTTGAGAGATCCACGAATTCTGAGGAATGGATCTCTTTACCTTTTGTGCTACACCATTAAATTTTTCTCTGCATTTCCAATATATCCATCAGATTTATCTTTCATAACCGTTAGAATCATACCATCTCCACAATTAAGACACACAACATTCTTAGTAATCAAACCTTCACACTTACACCTTTGAGTAATTTTCAGCTTACCTTGACATTCTAAATTACTGTTGTTGCGCCCTTCGTTCAATTTAAAAAATGCCTGGAATCTTTGTTTCCAAAATAAAATACTTCAATACTAGAATAAAATACTAAATACTTCAATACAGCCCACAAGGAACAAAAACAACAGAACCTGAATGAATTGATAACAAGATAATTGATTATTTGTTAGGTATGCTAGTCAGATATGCATTCCTCAAAGCTGCTTTGAAAAACAAAGGATAATAATGCAAAATCTTTTCATCTAGTTTTTCTTTTTAATATCATGTAATCTAAAATTTTAATTGTTAAAAATTAATTTTTTTAATGCGATTAAATTCCTTCCTAAAGGGACATTTCTACCCCTGTGATGCTGCACTTCTTAAATCTGTACGATTTGGCTGCTTGCCAATTTTCCCACACTGTGAGTGGTCCCCAATTGTACTTCACACAAGTAGCAATTTATGATGTTATATTTTGAGTGCTTTGTTATATCAATTTAAGGGGAATGAGTTCTGTTTTTGAGCAAAAACTGACTTTAAATGCGGGGGGTATTTTTTTATGAAAATGTATGAAATAACTGTTAGAATAGTTTTATAAACTAAAAAATTAGTTAAATAAATTTCACTTGTTTTACTTATTCATTAAATTTATGTTTTTAGTTTAATAAATAAAAAATAATTAAATTAATCAGTAGAAATAAATATTTTATTTTAGGAATATCTTTATAATTTTTGTGCATGAAGGAACAAGAGGAGAGGACTATTAATTTGCTTACAACATAATATAACTTAACTTATAATTAATGTTTTCTTTTTTATTTTTTAGACTTTATTTAAATTGAGCAACCTATGAATCTCAAATAATAAGACAAGGTTAAATTATTTCTGATTATAAAAATAGTGAAAATGTTGTATAAAGAACTTTGGCAGAATGTTGTGTGGTTGTGATAATGATTTTGCATAATTTATTTGAATTTAATTGTATACCTTGTCCTGTGTATAAAGTAGTGAACTGTAATTTCCCTCATTTAAGTAATAAATGAATAAATCAAATGAAGTATTCATAGATAAAGCATTTTTAAAAATAATGAATCATAACTGAATATAGATTATTAAAAGGAAAATTGATTATTTTATACATCATCAATTTCCCTTGTTTATTCAGTAGTGAATATGAAGAAAAAAAAATTGTTAGCTCCCTGTTATTTATATTCCAAAATGCCATCCCATTTTAACAGATCTAGTAAAAAAAAAAAAAAAAAAAAAAAAATCCAATGTATTATGGGGATAGATTTTTTTTATCTATATATTATTTGCAGATCAAGGTTATTTAAATGAAAAATAATTATGATAGTATTGATTGCTTATTCTTATGTAATTCTATTTTATTAGAAATTGTAGGGATTTTCTAAATTTGGTTCATTTTGAAATTTTACATCAAGAAATGTATAAATTGAAAATTTGTATATTAAGCATATCTGAAACTTGGGTCTCTGTTGATTTGTTTCATGGTCTTTTTTTTGTGATTTTTTTTCTTTCATATTAATAAAAAAAATAATTTAAACCTATTTATAAGAAAACTTTCATTCCAATTCTTACTACTGAAACAAATTGTAATGCTTATATACTGATTTCCTCAATCTACATATTTCAAGTGCAATACTTGCTGTGATGTAAGTATTAATTAAAACATTTATATTTTTGTTGCATTTTTATAATTGTTGGTTTTTCTTACAGAAATGATGGTTCATTATCATTGAAAGAATGGGCTATAATAGAAGTTCAGGGTGAGCTTGAATCAAGTACTGGAAATTCCATTGGTGGTAAATTAATTGGTCATTTAATTTTCTCTGCCAAGGTAATTATATTTGGATACCAGTACTTGTTTTGCTAGCTCATTTATATATTTTTTTTTTCTGAATTGAATAATTTTTTATTAATGTATTGTAATTAAATGTAGTTATGGGTTCAGTAGCATGTTGCTGTAGGAAACTTAGATGGCTGTTGTAGTTTTCAGAGAAATGAGATGAATAGCACAATTTAAATATTGCTTTTATTTTGAAACATTAAATGGGCATTTATTTTTAATCAGCTCATTTTCATTAAACATCTAAATTCTCTGATTTTAATATATGTTAAGAAAGAAGTCACTTCGAGATAGAAACTATCATTCCTCAAATATTACCAAATAAATTAAACAATTACAGTAGATGGTACCTGTGTAGGATAAGTGTATGCCTGTGACTTCTTTCCATGAGCACTGCTGCTTTATGAGCAATTTTATATGATTTTAAAAAATAATTTTTAATTCTGTTAATGTAAATATTTAATGGCAAAAAGAAATTCATTTTAGAAAAATGCCATGTATTTATAACCTATTTGACTTTTTTTTTATTATAAATAGTTCTATGTGCTCTAGAAAGCTAATTATGAAGCACCGCCACAACCGGTGAGGGCAGTGGCATGCCTGTGGCATCCAAGTTAATTATGAGCATTTATTTAGGAAATGACCTCATGGGCCATATTCAGACATAGCCAATATACTCTATTTTTTTTTTTTTAATAGAGTGCAATATATATATTAGAGCTATATTTTTATATGTACACTAAAAAAAAAATTGATTCAAACTGTGAGTCTGAGAGAAGTATGAATCTTAAATTTGGGTGCTTATATTGAAAGAGTTGTATAATGATGTTGATACAAACCTAAACTAAAGATGTTTAATCCATTTGGGGATAATGTGCAATGTAATGATTTTATACTAGTCAAATTTTTTGTAGAAAATTCTGCTGTGCTTATATATAGAATTATATTAAATTGAAAAAAAAATAGAGAGTGAGTAGATTGTGCCCTTCCTGAGAAGAAAAGGCAAAGCATGGAATTTTGTTTTCAAGGAGAAGAATCAGTAGAATTGATGAAAAATATTGTTTTCGAAATTTCCACCATCAATGACAAGATCTGTGATATCTATTTTATCCTTTGCAACATTAAAAATGTTATTAATTAGTGCAACTATGATCATTAAATAAATGCAAATACACTGAATAATTATTTTAATCACTGTTTAATCTAAAAAATTAGCACAAGTTAACTTTTTCATTGTATTTTTCTGATTTTTAAGTTAAGTATTTGTGATTAAATAAAAGATGGTTGTTCCAATGTATCCCTGACTGACATTGGAGCATTTTTGTATAAGTTGTATTTTAATTATTTTTAAAGTCATAGCAGGGTGTTTATAAAATATCAGAAAGTTGGCTAATAACTCAACATTTAACATGCAAGAACTCTGGAAGTGATTTTGAGATCGAAAAATAATTAAATATAAGTGTAAAAAGTATTGTAACGTGCCCCCTCCCCCATAAGTAGTTTCCAAGCATATTTGTCCTATTTTTGCCTTTTTCAGAAAAAAAAATATATATATATATATTACTCAATGCCTCAATGACAGCAAATAGAAAATTGTGTTCTTTTTATGTATCTACCTATGTCTTAAAACATTAAAAATTTAACTTAAACACCTGGAGACAATTACAGTTGCCATTATTATAATTTTTTTTTTAATGAATGGCTGTTAAGAGCCTAAGATTAATGCAATTTGTACATAATATGTAAATATAAGTTACATGTGGTAAAAATACACAATAGTTTTTCTATTTTTTTTTTTTCCCTCAGCCTTTTTTTACGCTTTCACCACCCTTAATTACACTCAAGGCTACTATGACTCTCCTTTAATATTTACATTACTTCTTAGGAGTGATATCATCCACTTTGGCAGCCAGTGCCTTGAATCACTGAGAAGATTTAATTAAATTTAACTTACAGATATGGATATGATGATTATTTTTATTTCATTGATATTGAAATGTATGATGCTGCATTATTTGATAAATTAAATTTCAATCTTAAAAGCCTTTTATATGCGTAGACCTTACAAAATGTTTGTTTTCCATTTTAAAAAAAGTTTATTTTATGATTCTATATGGGGAAAACTTATTAGCAATTTAACTTGCATAATAAAATGTAGGTTCAGATTTAAAAAAAAAAAAAAGAAGAAAATTCTGCTATAATATATATTATTCATTTTTCAGGCTTGTTACTTAATTTGCATAGTTTTAATTTAGTATTAAAAGATGTGCAGGAAGTCAATCCACTTCATTATTATGTATTTCAATGCATATTTTCTATAATTTAATTGGTTTCATCCTAGGAATAAACTTACCATTTCTATGAACTATAATCCATATGCTAATTAAATTTTTTCAACTTTTAGAGTTGAATTAAAAAAAAATAACGATAAGTTAAAAGGTTTGGTATTATTATCCTTGTGTACACTAGAGGTGATTGTGTTTCACAAATTGGTTTTGTTTGTCGCTCTATGGTCATCTTGTGCACACAAGGGCTAAACAGACTGGGATCTACAGTTTAAAGTAGAATCCAAACCACTAACAAACATCCATGCCACCGCCAGGATTCGAATCAATTCACAAATTAAAGGTTATGCTTTGAAAAAAATTTCTAATTTTATATTTTTTTATATTGCAATTTTTCTGGACATATGTGGATAGGGAGGAGTCTTAATTTGTTTCATGTTGTTTCCCAAAGTTTAATATGTAGATCAGGAAATTTGGTGGTACCAATTATCACTCCTAGTGTGCTGTTTTATGCGTAGATATTGAATAATTTTAGATATTTTTGTTTTACCTCTGTGTTATTGTGATTTTTAAGAGTTCATAATCTTAAAATGCATCCTCTAAATGCACAAAATGTTTATTTGAATCTATTGAGAATTAAATTCAAATTTGTAACAGTTTTCATATAGGAATCAGTAGGTTAAAAAGAAGTTGAAATTAGATATGTAAATTTAACATGTCTAATTTTAAGTTGCAACTTTAATGTATTCACCATTAATTAATATTTGTATATATTGAATATCCATTTAAAAAATTATATAACATAATTTTGTTAACATTCTTGCCTTTAATAAGAGTCTGCTAGTTTGATGTTATAAGTATAATATTTATTACAAGATTATCTATGTTCATGAATTCTCCAAAAAGCTTTTCAACAACTATATATCCTCTTAAATATATTGTTGAAGGGGATACATTTCGATTTTTAATGCTTACATAGATCAATTTCAAAATATTTTCTGTGCATGTGTCTTAGTCATGTATCATAATATCCTTTTCTTTATAGGGAAGGCCAATCCTCATTATTGGATATCATATTTTATATGGGAAGATAACAGAAAATAACCCACCTATTGCTATCCTCAAGAGATCAAGATTTTCAAATACAGCATTTAACAAAGAATCATCTGCAGATTACGTAATTTTAGCTTTGGTTAAAAAAAAAATTATTTTTAGGACAAGACCAAAGCCTATTATTTCATTGTGTCATTAGATAAATCATGTATAACGACGAATTTGATTATTACCCAGAACCTCAGCGTAATATGCGCTATGAAAAGCCTCCTTTTGGTCATAATCGGGGTCCTCCTGGTTTTATGCGAGGTCCACCAGGTCCTGGAATGCGTCGAAGAATGATGCATGATGGTGGACCTCCGCCTCCACCACCTAATTTCAGAGGCCCTCGTTGTGCTGAGCCAATGTTTGAAAATGACTATGGAATGCCACCAATTGGTATGGGTGGTTCAAGAGGTCCACCAGGACATTTTGGGCCTGGTTCTCCTCAGCATATGAGTAATAATCCTCAGTTTGGTTCTCCTCGTCATCATCAACCAGGTATGCATGGAAAAGGACATTTCCAAAGGCCACCAATGGGCCCACCTTATGGTGTTCCTCCTCCGTGTTTTTCAACTGGTGGCCCTCCCCATTCACAAAATCGTAGCCCACCAGGTAGTAATCATGAATCACTTAATGCTATTAATTCACCTAATTCTTCCAACGTAGATTTTGGCCAAGAACTCTGGGTTGAAACTAAAACAAATGATGGGAAATTATATTACTACAATGTTAGAACTCGTGAATCAGCTTGGTCAAAACCTGATAATGTTAAATTATTAAATCAAGAACAAATTGATGCAATGGCTGTTGGGAATGCTTCAGGTAATCCTTTGGATTCTATAAATCAAACAAATGAGAATCAAAAGAGCAATTCACAAATTAACCCAGGTAATACAACACCTAATCAATATTTTGCACCTTTGGGTTCTATGCCAAGAATGGGTCCAATGTCAGGATCTAATATGCTTCATCCTCCTGCATATGGGATGCCTCCACCTTCCTATAATATGCCACCTCAGGGAATAGTAACAGGTCCTTACTCATACCCACAAGGTGTAGGCCCTCCAGCTTTTCTGGTGTTCCAATGGGAGTCCCAGCTCCTGCTTCTGATATAACAACTGTTGCGTCTAATTCTGTTTCTGCTGAAGCTAAATTTGAAAATGATGATAGCTGCAACTCTGTGCCCGAAATAAAAAATAAAGCTGAAGATTGGGCTGAGTATAAAGCAATAGATGGAAGGAATTATTATTATAATAGAGTAACTAATGAATCTGTATGGGAAAAACCGCAAATCCTCATTGATGCTGAAGAAAATGAAGTAAATAAAATCATGTCTGGAACTAGAAGCTCTGGTTTATTAATAAGTCAGGTTCAGAGGAATACACATATTGCATTATCAATGGAAGTTGACGAATATAATGCTATTCATGCAGAATCAAGAAATGATGGCTTTTTAGCAGAATCTGAAGTTGCTAATAGAAATGAGATTCGAGAAAATGGAACTGATTTAAGCATTGAAATGGAATTAATAAATAGTGAGAGATCTGCTATATCAGAAGAAAGGCAAAAGAAAACTGATCGACAAGATTTGCCACACAACGATAAATCTCGGCCCTGTGTCTAGCACAGCTATACAAGGTACTCCTTGGTGTATTGTATGGACTGGAGATGGACGTGTATTTTATTTTAATCCCAGTTCACGTAAATCTGTTTGGGAAAAACCTGAAGAACTAAAAGGTCGTGCTGATGTAGATAAACTGCTTCATGTTGCAGTTCCTCCACACTCGGATACCGGCACAGAAACAAATACAACTGATGATGATCCAGGCCCAGAACCTAAAAAGATAAAACTTGAAGATTCAAATTCAGAAGATGAAAAGAATGTAAAAGCTAAAAGTGAAACTAAGAACAATATTAATTTAGGGAAACAGTCTGCTCTTGATGCAGAAGCAGCTGCTGCTATTGAACGAGAACAAATTGCTATAGATGTCCGTTTAAAGCAATTCAGAGAGTTACTAATAGAAAAAAATGTGTCTGCATTCTCAACATGGGAAAAGGAATTGCATAAAATTGTTTTTGATTCCCGTTATTTGCTTTTAACTAGTCGAGAAAGAAAACAAGTTTTTGAAAAGTACGTTAAAGATCGAGCTGATGAAGAAAGAAATGAGAAGAGAAGAAGAATGCGAGAGTACAAAGATATTTTTAAGAAACTTCTTGAGGAAGCTTCCTTAACTTCAAAATCGTCTTTCAGTGATTTTGCTCAACGTTATGGAAAGGATGAGCGTTTTAAAGCTATAGAAAAAATGCGTGAGAAAGAAATTGTATTTAATGATTATTTGCAAGATTTGCGTAGAAAGGAAAGAGAAGAGCGTTCCAGTCAAAGGGAAAAATCTAAAAAAGGATTCATTGAGTTGCTAAAGGAACAAAAAGGATTAGACAAGCATGCCAAGTGGGCTGATATCAAAAAGACTCTTTCAGAGGATCCTCGTTACAAAGCAGTTGACAGTAGTTCAGTGCGTGAAGAATGGTATAAAGAGTATGTTATGGATGGCAGAAGTGTATCAAAGGATACAGAAGAGGATACCGGTAAAGAACGAGATAAGCAAGAGCGAGTTGAAGCTAGCATTAGAGAAAGGGAAAAGGAAGTGCAACGTACTTTGTCTACTCATTTGAGGGAACGCGATAAAGAGAGGGAACTTCATAAACATGACGAAGCTGTTCAACATTTTAAAGCTTTATTGACTGATTTAGTTCGATTACCAGATGTGTCTTTTCATGAAATTAAGAAAACACTGAGAAAGGATCATCGTTGGGAAATGATAGGGGAATTAGATCGGGAAGAAAGGGAAAAGTTATACGAGGAACATATAAACCTTCTATATCGAAGGAAAAAAGAAAAGTTTCGTGAGTTACTGAGTGAGACACCCGAGGTTACTTTAACTTCAACATGGAAAGAAATTAAAAAATTTATTAAAGATGACCCCAGATGTTCTAAATTTTCAACCAGTGACAGGAAATGCGAAAAGGAATTTAAAGAATTTTTGAAGGACAAATCAATTGCAGCTAAAGCTGATTTTAGAGAACTTCTAAAAGAAACCAAAATCATAACTTACAAATCTCGAAAACTTATTGAAGAATCTGAACATCTTAGTGATATAGAAAAAGTTTTAGAAAATGACAAGCGCTATTTAGTCTTACAATGCAAAGAAGATGAACGTACTGAACTTTTAATGTCTTACATTGAAACAATGGAAAGGAAAGGTCCTCCTCCTCCACCCACTGCATCAGAACCTGGTCGTCGTTCTACAAAATGAAATCATTTGTACCATGTTTGCTGACAAAGCATATTTTACTTTATATTTAAATCTAAATTTAAATTGTTTTTAAATGTTGAGAGGGAAGATTGTGATACTAAATTACAGTTATTTAATTTTTACATGTGTAAAAGAGTTTCATTATTTTCCTATTTGAAATTTCTCTTGGGAGATTGCCTACATAGAAGTATGCAACTGTGTTTTTAATTTCTTCTGTAAACCTTTTGCTGGGGTGTGGTTTGTTACTGATTTGTATGGACGAAAGATTTGCAAACTTTGGATGTATTCAAAACTTCCATCTACAAAACGAAATGAATTTGTCACAAAGAAAAACTATAGAAAAATCAAATTATATGATTTGATTAATATAATTATAAACTGTACTATTTTTTATGAAAATTGCCTTAATGTTCTTGAACTAAATTTACTGGCACTCAACATTTAGTTCTTACAATTTGATTAAAATTACCTAATGCTTTAAATTATGTAATTCTTATTCTATAGTATATATTGAAAAAGATTTCTTATTATCATATATATGTATATAATTTCAAGTAATATTTTTTTCTTAACCATGTCATTGATATTTGTTTTTCATCATTGATTCTTTTCTATTTGAGTTTAATTTTATGAGGATTTAAATATTTAATCCTTCATTTCTACACATGTATATTTAATCATAAATTAAATGGAAGAGTGCTCGTAATTTAGATTTCGGGCTATTTATGTGTTCACTTAAGTTCTCTGCAATAAAAATGATCAATTACAATCAATAAAAATGTATCTATGCAAGTAATTTAACAATTTATGCAAATAATTTTAGAAATTTTTTAAATACTCGACTGTTAAGTTTCTTTGTATCATGATAGACAAAAAATATTTTGTAATGTTACATAAGCATTTTTTTAATTGAATATTTTGTGTAAGTTGAAAATTGTTGAAATTTTTAGTAGTAGTAGCCAATGTAATTTAGTTGTAAAGAATCTTGTGTTGAATAGTGGAATGGATTTAATTGTACTAAAGCTGCTAATTTCTCTAAAATGAGAATGACATCAAAGCATTTTTATTGAAATTCACTCATTTTAGTGGTAAAGAATTTTCTTCAAATTGCTATTAATAAATATTTTTAATATATAAAATTTATTCCATTATTCATAGAAAAATTGTTGCATTGTGTAATTTCTTCCTGAACCTGCCTTATTGTTATAGACAAGTTGCCTTTCATTTTACATTTTCTACTAGAATTCTGAAGAATGAAAACAGACTCTTTAAGTATATAACGAAGCTGCTGATTTCTCTGAAAGGAGAATGGCATCACCATTTTGCCTACACTTTTTAACTGTTGTATAATGTTCAAATACTCTTATATTCATGTAAATCAATTCATATACTATTGATGCTATTATGTGCCAATGCATTAACGGATTTGTTTCTTCCCATTTAAATTCCCTCCCTGCCCCACATACAGCTATGCCTTTAAGACATAAAGTAACTTATTGATTTTGTAATGAATTGCAAAACTCTATATAACAAAACTATATCTACTTGTATTAATATAAGTGGTTATTTTTTATATGGTAATTTAGAGTGTCGAATGATTTGTTTTATCGTTTGTTTAGATATGCATGAATATAAAATCTAAAAATTGCTCAATTCTTTCCTGTTGAATGTTTTTGAAACTGAGTAGTACTAATTGTTTTGGGAAATTAATATTAATTTTTTGGTTAAGTTCATTTGCTATTACAATAAAAATGAAGTATTGTATTGAAAGTTTTTAAATAACTTTCTCAAATTTTTCATTTGCTCCAGCATTTATTATTAATTGCACAATTTCTATTAATTAAAAAAATTTTTAATTGTTGAAATCATGAATGAAGGTCATTATTTATGTGTCTTGTCTATAAGTGTTGGACACTGATATCGAATACTTTTCACGTGCCTAAGTAAATTTATAAAAATTGTCAGCAATTTTCTGAGAAATTTCTTTCTTATTTGTACATATGACGCAAAAGAAAAAAAACAAATATATAGGTTTTTTATTTCATTTGTGTGTGTGTGTGTGTGTGTGTGTGTGTGTGTGTCATCAACATCTTAACAAAATATTTTGGAAATGTTCATGTGAGAACAATCATTAAAGTTATCAATTTTCTGCTGAGATCTTTTTTCCTTTTGTCGATTCAATTTAAATTATATGTACAGAATTTTTTATAGTTTGTAATGTTATTCTCTGAAACATGAATGTTTTCTTAAACTATTTTTAGCATGCTTGCAGGTATGGACAGATATTTTCAGATATCTGGTTAAAAATTGGATTATGCTTCATTGTAGGAAAAAATTTGTGTGTTCATGTTCAGCCACATAACTTATATAATAAAAATATTACCTGCCAATGCAACTACAGATTTTGTTATATAAAATTTTCATTTTGACAGTTTAGATTTTTTTTTTTTTCCTTCACAACGAGGCATCATTAAAAATTAAGTAATCAAATAGTTCATTGATTTGTTTTGTCAATTGCAAAATGCTTGATTACTGACATTAATACATGTGGTTATTTTCTTATAAGATATTTTGGAGCTTCTGATCTATTATGATTTTTTTTATCTTCATGTTTAGAGACGCATGAATGTAAAAATGTGATGCTGTTATTCATTTAAATGTGGCATTTTTTAATTTTGGCATTCCATTCTATTTGATTTGTATGTTATAAGGTATTTTATTTTCATATTTGAGCTGTATTCCAAAAGTAATTTTTATTAAATATGATTTCGGGTATCTAACTACTTAATTCAATTTTGATGGAAATTTAATTGTTGAAGAAAAACTTATGATTTTTCATTTCATCAGTTGATAGCTAATGTTTTTTAGACATCTATATCTATATATCTAACTTTGTTTCTAGGTCAGTAATTGCAATTGAGAAAGGCAATAAAAGGAAACTGGAAAAAAAAATTTAATAGTATAATTTTTTTTACTTAACAAAATTTGGTTTCCCTCATCAGAATTTTTTAGCAAATCATTAAGTTAGTATAAATATTTTTAAAATTTTTGTTTAGTTAATGAAATTATTTAAATAGCAAGTCTTTTATAAAAATATGGAATTATGTAGGGATAAAACCATTGATATATTTTTAATGCTCTTTTACAAAAATACCTTTCTATATCAGGATTTTACAAAACAACTACATGTTTGATGCTTAGAATTTAATTTTTGTTTTATTTAAATATAGATGGATTTTTTATGCCAGTTGATCTATGTAAGGGGAATAAATTTTTTTTAAAGCAAATGAACATTTTAAGATTGGCAAGAAAGAATTTCAACAGGTTATGTTGTGTTCATTTTTTATTTCTAAAATACTGCTTTATGTAATTTTAACAAAATTAAATTTATAAAAAAATAAAATTGGAAGAACATGGGCATATTTAACAGACATGGATGCTCACCAAAACCTGTGCTGCTTTTAATTTTATACAGATTCTATATATATTCTATAATTTTTAATGCATTAATAGGTATAAAAATAGGAACATTTCACAAATTGAATTTATGCAGCATGACTAAAATCTAATTAATGATTTAAACAGGCTCCTCCCTCCTTTAAAAGTAAGTGCAATTAACCCATTAACAAAAAAAAATCAATTATCTTCCTGAAAACTGTTTGTTGTTGTAACTGTGTTTTCTTTCTGTGTACCATATACCAATTTCTAATTAATATTTTTACATGAAACTTTCGAGGCAAGTTTTTTATATTAGCAAGGTTATATTAACCATTTTAATATTGTGTAGATTCTCCTTTATGGAGCTTTATGAGCTAATTGAATTTATGCAGCATGACTAAAATCTAATTAATGATTTAAACAGGCCCCTTCCTCCTTTAAAAGTAAGTGCAATTAACCCACTAACAAAAAATTAAATATTGAAAAAAAAAATTAATTAAATATTCTACACAAAAAATTTTAATATTGTGTAGATTTTTCTTGTATGGAGCTTTATGAGCTATTTTAATTTATGCAGTATGACTAAAATCTAATTAATGATTTAAACAGGCCCCTTCCTCCTTTAAAAGTAAGTGCAATTAACCCACTAACAAAAAATTAAATATTGAAAAAAAAAATAAATTAAATATTCTACACAAAAAATTTTAATATTGTGTAGATTTTTCTTGTATGGAGCTTTATGAGCTATTTTAATTTATGCAGCATGACTAAAATCTAATTAATGATTTAAACAGGCTCTTCCCTCCTTTAAAAGTAAGTGCAATTAACCCACTAACAAACGATTAAATATTGAAAAAAAATTAAATATTCTACACAAAAAATGTTAATATTGTGTAGATTTTTCTTGTATGGAGCTTTATGAGCTATTTGAATTTATGCAGCATGACTAAAATCTAAATGATTTAAACAGGCTCCTCCCTCCTTTAAAAGTAAGTGCTAAACCCACTAACAAACAATTAAATATTGAAACAAAATTAAATTAAATATTCTACACAAAATTTTATATTGTGTAGATTTTTCTTTTATGGAGCTTTATGAGCTATTTGAATTTATGCAGCATGACTAAAATCTAATTAATGATTTAAACAGGCTCCTCCCTCCTTTAAAAGTAAGTGCAATTAACCCACTAACAAAAAAATCAATTATCTTCCTGAAAACTGTTTGTTATTGTTGTAACTGTGTTCTCTTTCTGTGTACCATATACCAATTTCTAATTAATATTTTTACATGAAACTTTCGGGGCAAGTTTTTTATATTAGCAAGGTCGTATATTAACTATTTTAATATTGTGTAGATTCTCCTTTATTCGTACATGGTTTTGTGTACGATTAAAAAATTAAGCTTCTTTCTTTGTCTCATTTAATCATTTATATTTTTCTTAAAAATAGTTCATTCTCCTCAAAAAGTGTCATCTGTTGCTAGAATTCAAGGGAAAAGAAAGTTGAGTGTAACAATTTTATGTAAGGTGCTTTGTGTGTTAAAATTTCCTTCAAAACTTTCAATTTATATAAATTTGCTATGTATAACAATATTTGTTTTTAAGTTCCAATTTATCCAAAATTGTCTTCGTACATAGTCGGATATTGCTTTTAGTGTTAAAGCTCTGTATGGTTGCTCTTTAAATGGGAAAATAAAAATTTAATTCTACTTTAAAATTCTTATTTATATAACAACTGAGTTGCATTGGGACCTGAATAATTATTTTCTTAATATTTTAATTCAAGCTATACCACCCTTCTAATTTGTTTATCACAATAAGAGTGCTAAATTGATGTTTTTTAAGTCTACTACTACTGCCTGCGTTAATTTTGTTTTTATTTGTTCCTAGCATTTATTATTTTGTACAGTTTCTGTTAACTAAGAAATTTTTTTTGAAATAAATGTCTTAAAAGATTACTTTAAATTAAATGTTTGAATAGGTGATTTGTATAGTCATTAATTACTTCATAAGTTTTTAAGTGTTAAAATCATGAAAGCAGATCATTATTCATATGTCTTGTTAATAAGTGTTGGACAGTGAAATCTAGTGATATTTTTCGGATACTCTTATCTATGCAAATATATAAATTTGTCAGCAGTTTACTGAGAATTTTACTTCTCATTTGTACATATGAAAACGGAAACGAAAATTTAGGTTTTTAATTTTCATTTCATTTTCTTTGTGTCATCTACATCTTAAAATACTCTGAAGTTGTTAATATGAAAACAGTTATTAAAGTTGTCTTATTTTCTGCTTATATTTCTTTCTTTTTTTGTTAAATGAATTTGAATAATATGTATTGGATCTTAATTTAATAGCAGGGCTGTCCAACCTGCGACCTGACGTGAATTCATAAATTTTCTTATAACATAAAGGCTTATTGTACTCATTGTTTTATCTTTTGAGATTCGTTACAAAAAATTATAAAAAGTTTTTTATTGTAATTTAAATACTAAATTACATTTTTAATTTTCTATTTCAATGTTAATAAAAAAAATTTTTCATTGATTTAACAAATTATTCTCTAAATTAAATCAAAGATAAGCTGTGATACTTTTGCTTATTTGTCATGATGGATATCGTTGATTTTTTTTTTTATTGAACAAGTCTAATGTTTTATGTATTTTCCTCTCAAAATGAGGTCCAAGGAAGCTAAAAGATTGGACACCCCTGCTCCAAAACAATGGGTTTTTTTTCCCCCGTGATGCAATTTTTCGCGTAAACAAAATCTGATAATAGAAATGCACATGTTTAGTAATATAAATGGCCGTAAAAAGGATGTTATTAATAGAGGGAGGGTGAATTCATAATATATATCTTTTGTATTATTTTTAACAAGCTCTATTCTTGAAATTACAAAGAACAGATTTAGTTATAGATGTATTTAGGTGTGTCTATGCTCAAAATTCTTGAAGTTCCTGGTTCCGAAAGTTTAATATTAATATCCCCAAAATTTCCAGCTATACATTTTGTTATCTCTAATGTTAATATTCATTGATTTTTATAGGCAGTAATAAAATCAGCATATTAAGTGAACCCTGTGGCACTTTCTTCCAAATTTTGCTGGCAGCGTGGATGATTATTTACTCATTTAATATAATTTCAGTGGTATCCACAATCGTCTTTGAATCATTTACCAATCCAACTGTATTTCCAAATAAGCAAATTACTTAAACACTCCTTCACACCAAGGCGTAGCGCGTTGACCAATCACAGAATTCAACATCCGTAACTATCGCTCGAAGTTGGCCAATTTTAAACTCAAACGCTCTACGCATCATGTAACTAAATTAATAAGTATCCTAGGTTTTGTTTTGTTTGTCGCTCTACGGTCATCTTGTGCACAAGAGGGCTAAATAGACAGGGACCTACAGTTTAAAGTGGATTCCGAACCACTCGCAAACGTCCATACCACCTCCAGGATTCGCTCCTGAAGCTTGTGGTACCAATGGCCAGAGCGCTAGCTATCAGGCCGTGTGTGTTACAGTTATGTCTTGTGCTTTTGTATAAGTTACATTCAGATGTATATATCATTTGTACACTAGTCTTAGGTGTCCGTCAATCTCAGTCCTAAGCATGCTAAATAAAAGTGATTTACGGCCTTCCTTGCTCGGACATAAACAATATAAACTGTTATTCGGTGGGAGTAACTGGAATTTCACTCGTTAAGTTATTTCTGCCGCCTCGGTGTGAACGGGTAGAAAAGATTTTCTTCGTCGCTTTACACGTTGGTGTGGATGAGCTTTAAGAATCATAAGAAATCGATCATGAAGCCCAAAATACATCATATTAGGCTTGTGCAAGTATTAACACAATTAAGTTGACAATAATAAATAGTCAACTCCAGTTAATTAAACGAAGAATTGTTACTTTTAGCAGTGGTACTCGACACTAGATGGCGTTATGAGTTTGGTTTTTTAACACCAGTTATATAATAATGATTCATAGCCTTGCCGTTAAGTGGAGTTTTAACCCTGGTTTGTGGATAGAAAGGTTTCATTTTAGCAGTTGATTTCAACGCCTTTAAAAAAACAACGATAGGAAAATTTATTTAGCGTATCATTCAGAGTTGCGCTAAATTCAACTGCCGCGCACGTGACTGTGTGAATCTTGAACGCTACATAAGTTAAACATATTTAAAAGCATTATCATTAAACATTTTGCTTTTGAATGATGAAATTACCGATACATATCATAGTGAAAATTTTGCTAATGAAATTGCTCGAATCGCTTTAAAAATATAGGTTGCGATGATATCGTGTAAGATAAAGATTATTATGTAATATACATATTTTTTTTCTTAATTCTAACTCATCAATTTAATTTTTTTTTATCGATAAAATGTGTCAAAGTAAAGAATGTTAACTAAATCCGAGTAATGACTGTAAAATATTAAGAAATATTGGGGGAAAAAATTAATTCTATAAGATTGTTATGCTCAGAAACTATTTTATAGATGGATCAATTTTTATGCATAAATTTATGGTTACTATGTTTTCAGAAATGCAATTAAAGAAAAAAGTTATTAATATTTAAGTACGATAAAATTCATATATTCAAAATCATATTCGTTTTATTCTTATTTAAGCAATTTTTATAATTATAAATAAATGTTATATTTATTTAATTAAACATATTATTTAATTAAACATATTGTAATTAATTATATTAATAATTACAATATGTTTAATTAATATTGTAATTTAATAATATTGTAATGTATAATTAATTAATATTGTAATTTTATTTAATTAAACATATTGTAATTAAAAATTTCTGACAAATATTTTCTAAAAATAATTTTTTTATTAATAAAAATTTTTAAGAAAAGAAACTAAATTAAAATGCGCTTATTTAATTATTTCAGGACAGTATATTGAATAAGAAAATTTAATTTTCTGCAGATGAAGAAAAATTTAGTGCAAGTATTGGGTACACAAAATGTAACATTTCTTTTGGGGGGCTTAAGGTTAACAAAACATACCTATATCATACTCTTCTAGAACTTAATATCGCACTAACGTATGGATCTTCAATTTTTTTCATGTCTACTTTTTGCGAATAATAGAGGGATAAATTAATAATACAGGAAAAATTATTCATTATAATTTTAATTACCTTAGTGGAAGTGGAACATGCAATGCAATAGTTTCCAAAAAGAAGGAAAAAAACGAAACTTATATTAAGCCCAAATTCCTTTTTCCTGAGAACTCGTAAATAACATCCAAGAAAATACGGATACCCTCAGATGCTTAAGGCTGTGATTTCACCAAAAATGCCGTATTCGAAGAACGTGGCATGGCATCTGTGCCAGGATGTGGGAGGGGTGAAATTCTTGTCTATTGGAAACAGAAGCACTGATAACAGGAAAATAGTTTCAACGAAAAGTAACATTTTTGGTTTGAATTTTGCTCCTATATACCACGTTTAAGCATTTTCAAAGAGACCAAAATTTTTCTCTCTACAATATTAAAAATTTATAAATTATATGGGAAGCAGGCAAACTTGACCCAGGGGGCAGGGAGAATGAAAGATACCTTTGTAGAGAATAGAAGTGAATTAACACCAGGTTTTCCGTAGTATGTAGAAAATTGAATATCCTATTCAAAATATCAGAAAGACACTGGTTTGGCCTATAGTAAAATTGACATTTTTCTACCAACAATATAAATTATAGTTTAAAAGACACAGTTAGAGTTAACAAAGTAAAAAATAATTGTTAACATTAGAATAAAATTACTGACGATAAAATGACTATCACTGTTCTAAAAGCGTGGGGTGCTTTGTATGACATTTTAAAACTAACTCTGCATTTCGGAATGAAACTAGTGAAAACTTGTAACGATTGATATCGAGCACCCCACGCTTTTAGAACAGTGACATTCATTTTCTCGTCAGTTATTTTGTTATGTTAACAATTATTTTTAGTTTGATTAACTCTAAAAGCGTGTTTTTTAAACTATAATATTTAAATGAGGTCACGGTACGGAGGACTGGAACAATAGTTCTTACAATAATTTAATTGTGAGTAAAACAAAGGGTAAATGCAAATATGTCGAGCCAGCCAGGATTCGAACAGGGAATCTCCTGATCCGTAGTCGGGCGCGTTATCCGTTGTGCCACTGTCCCACGTAGGGTTGAATGTCTTGGGTACTTTCATTCTACATTAACCCATGTAGAATGAAAGTAATTGCTCTTCATAAGTTAAAATAAAATCACTAATCCTGGCGATCCTAATCATGATGAGATAATAAACTTATCTAGATATTTTATTGTCGTCCGTCCTTGATAAGTCTTCAATATTTAAATCAAATCTGATCGCTTAAAATCAGTTACAAACAAACAGGTGAAACTAATAAAAGCGTATTAAATACGGTCAATGTGTTTCTCACATCACGTCGTAAGGCAATTACTTTTCAAGATTTTTCAACTTTTCAGAAATTAAATTTTTTTTACTTAACGACCTCATCCGAAGTCATGTCTTCACAGGAAGCTGGACAATTGACCTCAACAATTTCACCGTCGTCAATCAATCCATTTGGATAAGCAGCAAAAATATTCATAACTCAGGTTGAAGATTAACCCAACAAGGACGAATTTTTATATAAAAGTTTTTTTAAGGATCTACAGCATCTATAAACCCGCATTTGTAGAAACCTTTTTAAAATCAAAATTGGGTGTGAAGTTAAGATCAAAGAAATACCAGACGATAGGAGTATCCGGGAAATTTAGTTCCCATATCTTCTTATATGTTATTAAATATTAAAATTTTTACTGATTATGAAATCCTTAATATCAAATTATCTGATTATTATGTTAACATAATTGAGAAAAACATTAGAAATAATTCTTAAGATAATTAGATTCAATCATTAGAAAGCTGAAATTCCACCTGGGGGAAAGGAAGGGACTATGCATTCTTCCATAATTTTTATTTATTATTATTTTTTTTTCATACGTCAATTCTATTTACACTTGCGATATGAAGTTTAAAAATAAAATAAAAATGTATCCTTGTGAGCTTTTCTTTCTATAATTATTTGTAGTATTTTTATAAACGTTTTAAAACCTGAGTGGTGAATTCCCGAATTTTTAAAAAAATACTTTAAAGATGACTACTTCCTGTAATTGAATACTTTTTGAATATCCACAAAGGTGAAGCCGTAGTTAACACTGAGTTCGGTGTTGGACAAGTTTTTGTAAATGACAACCTTAACATCACACCCAGAAGCTATTGTTGTGACAATGCAGGCTACAGTATGTAGATAATCTACATGACAACAACAACTGAAGTGTTTTTCAAATGCCTTACAAAATACTTTTTATATAATCCACTAAATCTGCTGATGTAAGATATGATCACATTAATAGTCCGTAATAAATTCTAACCCATTGGCCTTGTAGTGTGCGGATTTAAAGAACTTCGTCAAATTACACATTTTACTGTAAAATTTGCATTTCTTTTTTAATATTCCAGAAAAATGAAGCCCACATCTGATATATTCAATCTTGTTACAGAGAAAAAACATGCTCCAGCATTAGAATTCCCAAGCTGTTCAGTAAACAGTAGTTGCGGCAAATAGGGATTTGTCAGTCGTGAACAAAATGACATTTTAGAGGTGATCATCTAGAATAGGGATGGGCAAACTTTTTTCGGTCGCGGGCCAAAAATCGAGAAAAAAAGTTTGGTGGGCCAATATAAATTTTCTGAAATTTGAAAAACAATATACAAGTATCACAATTTAAATATGTTAATGAGATGAATGAAATTGCGATTTCATTTTTAAAAGTTCCTTATATTGAGGTTCGAAGTGAGATGTACTGTTTCTAAGGAACGAGGCTAAATGCTCATCCGTCAGTCTACTTCTGAAATAATTCTTTCTAAGGTTCGTTGTTGAAAACACTTGTTCACATATATAAGATGAAGCAAACATAGCACTGATTTTCTGGGCTTGAGACATTAAATTTGGGGGAACTTACTTTCGATAATAATTTGTAAAACTCTAACTTTGTCATATTTAGAAACAACTGCTTGAGATAATTGTTAGATTGCAACTCAATTAATTCCGCCTGCAAATCTGCCCTCACTGCTACACAATTTACGTTGAAAGGCATGGTAAAAATATCCAATTCTGTTTGAATGGCACTGAAATGAAATCTGCGTTCGAACTCAAAATGCAGTTCTTTCAAGCCATCTTCATAAAATAATGTTTCATCAAAGTAGAAAATGAGATAGATATATAATATATATTTCTTTTAATTTGCCTCGGACCAGCAAATTAAAACCACCGTTCTTCGTACTTTTGCGATCGATCCAGTTAATAAATGAAAGATTTGTGTTCGACCAATATCCAAACAGTAAACGCGGAAAGAAAGAATAAAATTTGCGTACATTTTAATCATTTTGGCACATACAAGTAATAGCTTTAGAATACTTTGTAGGCAAATCAAGGCCTTGGTGAAATATTGTTAGATAACGTGGAAATAATAATGAGTTTAAGGTGTGTATTAATTATGTGGGCCTTTTGTCAGTTTCAAGAGAATTATTTTAATATAAAAGAGCGTGTTTGGTTTGTCGCTCTACATTCATTTTTGCACACTTTAGGCTAATTAGTCCGGGACCTACAGTTTAACGTGGATTCCAAACCACTAATTAACATCCATGCTACCGCCAGGATTCAAACCTGAAGCCTGTGGTACCAAAGGCCAGAGTGCTAGCCAATTGTCCATCAGGCCGCATAAATGAGCAGGAACAGTGATTGTATGTATCAAGCAAGCACTTGCCATAGAGCTTGTAAATTATTTATTTTTACCCCATGAAATAACCTTAAAAAATTTGCTAACACATGATCTACAATTTTTTATTTATATAAATTGAAAATAAAATCCACTATTCAATGAGCTAAAATTTTTGAATAAAGATTAAAATGTTCTTTAAATTCGATTTTAGAAATGAAGTAAAACCAGTTGTTAGTTTAAATCATTTTTAAAAGAAAGATTAGTCATACTGGATTATGTTTTGCAACATGATTGTACTCTTGCAAATAATAAAAAGTCATCAAAAATAAAAACATATTTCAGCTTTCAATTCTCTGTAAAAAAAAATTTTTTTTGAAATTAAAACATCTTTTAACTTTAAAATTTTATGATGATCTTACGGTGGAAGATCACTTCATCTGAATTTGGCATTTACTATGCTAACCTTTGCTGCTATATTTCGAATTATCCAATTGAGTCTTAGCATGAGAAAGAAAAATGTAACCAAGTAAATAATGACTGGATAAAATGCGATTGTAATAAAAACAAAAAGAAATTGCTTCCTGATGCAATTCTTAAATTTTATCAAGAGGAAATTAGAAAAGTTCGTCAAATTTTTAATGTATTCAATGTTTTGAGATGAATTCAGTCCGACAGTGACTGAAACATCTAAGTTCAAAAAGTAAACAAAAAAGATAATGGAACAGCAAAAGTTGAGAAAAGATCTACTTGATAGAAAATATGAATTGGTTGAATTACAACAAGAAAGATATCACAAATATGATTTATGTGTCATCTTTTTTCTATTTTCGAAAAGGCCTGTGCAAATATTTCACTTTGATCTATCTCCTGGCGGATACTTTTCTAGTGTCATTTGAGGACTTTCCAAACTATAGTTAAGGCATACCCGAGGTACACTTTTTCGTAGAAATCCAAATGAGGAGAATTGTCCTTTTCCACTTTTCATCGACCAAACCTTTCGTAAAAGAAGTTGTCGAAGGCTTCAAATTCGTATTGTACAGCTTAATCAGTAAAACTTTATTTTGAATCGATCACATAAAGCAGAAGATTAGAAGGAATGAGTATCCCTTATGTTACTCTGTTTTTATCAATGGATAAATGATTTACGTCATTTAATGCTAGATGAAACTTTTGCATATGACGTAAACTTTTCAATCACATTAACATATGCACCATAATTTTTGTGTATTAAAAATGTGCAAGCAATATTTACTAATTTTTTATATTCAAATTTTTTATGTTGTGTGAGCGATATACATACGTCACTTTCATCGAACTATCAACAATAGTGCCTTCCATTGTTAAGATTTTGAACTAATTATTGTTGGGTGTTTTTGTTTTTTTTTTCCATATGAAATCTCATTCTATGGTGAATAACTAATCTACAAACTGTTTGTCTTTTCGACTCAGATCGTTCTTTTTATGGGCATCTAATTTTCGAATCCCCCTGTATATGCATTCACATTATATGCAAATACTTTGAATGCTCAGGTATTATGCTATACCTAACTACTATAGCAGGTATTATACTAATTTATTTATTTATTTTGCTCATATCTGCCTCCTGTGATCAGGGTAGATTTAGATGAAAAGAGGCCTAAGCTATTCCATTTATAAGTTCCTTTCACCTCCAATTTTCAAGTTAGTAAATTACATGAGAGATAATAAAATACATCATTACTGTGATATATATTAATATATGAATATGTTAAATGAAACATGTTGGATTAGTACTAATCTTTATAAAAAATGTGGCACAGTTAATAAATAAAAAAAAAAAAAAAAAGTCGAGAACACTTATTTGGACATTTATTCTCAGCACCATATATAGTACTTGTAACAATAATTAATCAAACGTAACATACAGCATTTACAAAGAAACAAAATTCAAATAATAAAAATCTTTGACTACAAAAAATAAAATATGCAGTAAAAAGTATCATATTTTCTATCAAATTAAATTAAATATATTCAACACAATGAAGATTAAAAGCAAATTCAATTCAGATAAATTTATTTCATAATTTCTTCTTATTTTCGATTCAGTGTTTTAGTGTTTACTGTCTTTAGAATAGTGTAATTCTAATTTTTCTAACAATTTTAATGTAGGCCCCTCTTGATTTTGAGGCCCTAGGCTGAAGCCTAGTTAGCCTGTAGGAAAATCCGACCCTGCCTGTGATTTCTATCTTTCCTTTTTCCCTGATACCAAAGTTGCTTCAGCTCAGTTGTCTTATTCAGACGTTACTTTTTTAATGGGATTAAATCAGCAGTTTCCTGAATTCTCTTCTATCTATCTGTCTCCTGAACATGTTTGGTCTGGATTCCGATTCAGTTAAAATCTCTATTTTTCCTTTGCGCAGTAGATGTAGATTTTACAACTGCCCTTTGGATCTTGTCTCTCTCTCTCTGTCCTGGTTCTAAGACTGTGGCTGTAAACTGTCATATATTTTTTCTTTCCTTGATCTCTACTTTATTCTTTCTGGCGGTGATTGACATTCCATACTCTTCTGCTCGAGCAACTTCGTCACAATCTTGGAGTTCTTCTTTACTGTGCAAAGTTTCAATTGGAGATGACAGCACTGTTTATGCAAACTTTATTTATTTTTCATGTCTGGCAAATTGCTTTTTATAGATGTGAAAAAATTTTTGAGTCCCTTTCAATAATCATCTTTTGAGTAAACTCTTCTTTAATCATCTTTTGGGAAAAGTCTTCTTTAATCATCGTTGGAAAGAATTCTACTGCCGCTTTTATTAACAACTGATAGTTTATTATTATTCGTAAGGAAAAGTTGCATTGCAGGAACTCGTATTAAGGCGCTATTTGTTCCTTTTACGGTACCCATATTGCCAAAGAATGGGGTCTTTTATATTACTGTGAAGGATTCTTCAAACAAATGCGGCCTGAATTTATTAATTTCCCTGATGACAACAAGGTACTATTTTTTTCTGTTGTAAAATAGTTCCTCTCTGCTGATGTCAAGGACCTAGATGTGTAGACGATTGATCTTTCCTTACCATCTTGGATTTGCAAATGTACTGAACGGATGATATAACCACTAGCGTCTGAATGTATCTTTGTTTATGCATCAAGAAAGTAATGTTCTAAAACAGAATCTCTGGTCATTAATTTCTTGAGAGTAGAGAAAGATTCCTTCTCAGCAGAGCTCCAAGATAACTTTTCGTTTTTATTCAATAAGTCATGCAAGGCTTTTGTGTTATCAGCGAAGTTTTTAATGAACCCTCGATAATATGAGCAAAGACCAAAACGTTACGTACATTTGCAACTTTTACTGGGACTGGAGAGTTCGTAACAGCAGTTACCTTTTCTGGATCTGGATAGATTCCATGTTCATCAACTAAATGGTCCAGTATTATCACTTTCTTTTTGCCGAAACAGAAATTTTTTCAAATCTAACGACACTCCTTCCTCTTGAATACATTTTAAAACTTTTCTGAAGCGTATGTGTGTTCTTGAAAGTACAACACATGTACAATAATGTCGTTTAGATCGGAGGTCTCCAAACTCCGGCCCGCCAGTGTCATCAATCCTGCCCGCGACAGCGAATAGCTTATTGTTGCTGTAATAAGTTGGATAAAAAATACAGAATGATAATAACTCGGTTTTATTGACTTGCTAGGTTAAGCTTAATGGCAAGCATAATACGCAGAAAATTTAATTTAAGCATAACAACTAACTGGAAATTATAGATAATGGCAGAAAAATTAAAACGGTTTTGGCCCTTGGTACTTACTGGAGTAAACAGTATGGCCCTAAGGCTGGAAAGTTTGGAGACCCCTGGTTTAGATAATAGAAACAGATATTTCACTTGATATCTCAAAGAACCGTATCCATCCATCACTCAAATGTAGTTAGAGTATTTCATAACACAAAGGACATAACTTTAAATTCATAAAGTCTATCTAGCGTTAAAAAATCCATGTTTTTCCTGTCTTTTTAATACGCTTTTATTAGTTTCACCTGTATGTTTGTTTCTTTGTATGTTTGTAACTGACTCTTTGGGCTCGATTTTTCCCTACTTTAAGCGATCAAATTTAATTTAAACGTTGTAGACTTATCAAGGACCGACGACAATAAAATATTTTTGATAAGTTTATTATCTCTTCATGATTAGGATCGTCAGGATTAGGGATTTTATTTTAACTTATGAAGAGCAATTTAACCCATGTAGAATGAAAGTACCTAAGACATTCAAACCTACTTGGGACAGTGGCACAACGGATAACGCTCCCGAGTACGGATCAGGAGATTCCCTATTCGAATCCTGGCTGGCTCGACATATTCGCATTTAGCCTTTGTTTTACTCACAATTAAATTATTAAATTATTGTGAGAACTATAGTTCCAGTCCTCCGTACCGGGACCTCATTTAAATATTATAGTTTAAAAACACGCTTTTAGAGTTAATCAAACTAAAAAGTAAAAATAATTGTTAACATAAGAATAAAATCACTGACGAGAAAAGTAATGTCACTGTTGTAAAAGCTTGGGGTGCTTTGTATGACGTTTTTAAACTAACTCTGCATTTCGGAATAAACTAGTGAAAAATTATAACGATTGATATAGAGCACCCCACGCTTTTAGAACAGTGACATTAATTTTCTCGTCAGTCATTTCATTCTTAAGTTAACAATTATTTTTTACTTTTTAGTTTGATTAACTCTAAAAAGCGTGTTTTTTATTTTTTTAAACTATAATTTATTTTCATCAATCTCTATCTGCTAGTAGCCTGATTTTAAATTCATCATTGAGAAAAATTCACAAGTGAGGCAGTCCAAAGCATCATCAATGCGTGGTAACGGATAAATTGTTTTACCTAGTAATCTTGCTAAGTATTATATAATTGATGCAAAGTGCAATTCACCATTTTCTTCTTCAAAAGAACTATTGAAGAAGACCATGGGTTGTCTGAAGATAATTTGACGCCTTCTTTCCTCATCCACCGTACTTCATCTTCTATCACACGTCTCTCAGCAATTGATACATGGTAAGGTTTCTGTTTAATTTGAGCTCTATTACCTGTATCGATCTTGCGTTTAACTTTTAATCACCTGTATATCTTTAATTTTTTGGTTGAAATCGAATATGTCACTCTCTTTCAATTCTTCTTCAGTCACTTGTTTTCTGGACTGATGTTCATGGTGACATTTTTTATTTGAATCATTCAGTGAGCTAATGGCGCCATTTCTAGCTGCTGTTAAACTACCTACGTTCATGCTTTTCGTTATCAGTTCAATTTACCATTAGGAATTTGTTATCCACATTTTACCATTGCCATTTTGAACGTCAATTATTGAAGCTGGTACCCATAGTTCTTTTTTATGCAACAGAATTTTGTTCCCAATAACCATAGTCTTATTAGTCTCTTCAATTTCTGGATTAATAACACATATTTGCTTCATTGAATTGGGTGCAATTGGATAATCCGAAGCAGTAAACAAAGAACAATCTGATTTTCTTGACTGTGTATCGACGGGAAGGATTTGGGTTAGTCGTAGTTCCTCAGTTTCCTTGTCTATAATGGCAAATGTGGTACGTAAAAGTTCCAACCGAGTCTCATTTAGTGGCTGCACTGTGAAAACACAAGAAATTCAAATGGCCTTATGGTCCCCTTCAAATCTATTTTCATTACAAAGCATTCTGTTGCTTCTACAGATTTTCAACAGGCAGTCTTTAGAACAGAATCATCTTCAGCAAACATAGAAGCTTTTAACTGGTAACGTAGTTTTTCAGATAGGGAAGAATAATCGGTACTTGAATCAACAAGGTCTTTTATACGTTTTTCCATTCACTGTGACATGTAATATTATTTTTTATACTAGGTGAAATGTGCGACGGAGGATTTTCTTCATTTGTATGTTCTTTGACAGGTCCCTTGATTTAGTCTCATTGGATCGGCATGGAGACTGACTATAGCAGTTTGTTGCCAACGATAGCTGGAAAATTGACGAAGGTATGAAGAGCTGCTTCTATAACTGGATAGAGTGGACTGTACATAGCTACCATCAAAGTTGTGCAAAGATACTACGATTAAATGTCGCCGAGGATTAGATATTCTGGCTGCTCTTGCGTTTGAAAATACACTTTGTCTTTCCGTACAATATTGCATCACACATCCCGGATGTCCACAACGGTAACAGAGAAGAGGTCTTTGTTACGTTGTGATGTGACATTGTTTGTTGCTGAACGTCTAAGCTGTGACCTAATTTAAACTCAGCGCCGTGGCATGTTATTGCGTCTTCATGGAACTGGAAATGGAGTTAGAGCTTCCATACCTTCTTTCTGGACAGCGCATGAAATTTTATTTTGGGATCGTTGCCATAATGTATTTCTGGTAGAGCCTTCTGAAACTTTTTTCTAACAATAGTACAAAGTAGGGATTTTAAAAGTCACTCGTGTATGTTCCTATTGACACAGTACAAACAATGGGCAGCCGTTAGAATTTAGGCCTGGCGTTTTGTATCCCCCGAAGATTTTCTATTTGATGGCAGCGTTTCACAAATTCATAGACGGTTTGTTACTCCTAGACCAACAGGATTTCGTACAAGTTTTCTATGATCCCCTTCGTAAGAGGGGCCACTTTCTAGTCCTCTGTCATGGAGGTTTGATTTATCACTCTACGGTCATCTTTTGCACACGACGGCTAAATAGACCGGGACCTACTGTTTAACGTGAATTTCGAACCACTAACAAACATCCATGCCACAGTCAGGATTCGAACCTAGAGCCTATGGTACAAAAGCCAGAGCGCTAGCAAATTGGCCATCAGGCCGCTTCTGTCATGGAGGAGTTAACTCTTCGGCACAGAGCCCGTACATCCTGGATGGAATGATTCAAACGTTTCGTCTGCTAGCTGCACATGTGTCAGCAGTTTGTCTTTCATCTTGGTCTAAGATCTTCTGTTCAGGAAAATGTGTTGTTCAAGGAGTTTAGAATTCCAGACAGATATAAGATGGCGTTCATCAGACTCATCTGTTCATACCAGCGGTTATAGGCTACGATATATTCATAGTTCTTGAACCATCTGCCAGCATCTGGTTGGTCATCACCGGAAAAGATGCAGGGGATTACTGGATACATGGTAGGTCAATAATGGTACTGTAGAATCGTCGTTTAGAGATGGAAACTTTGTCTCCGTAGCTTGAGATTCCGCTGTTTCAGTCTTTTTTTTTTCTAAAAAACTCTACTTTGAATTATTAATTAGCCAAATTCAGAAGTCCTTGAAGGCGTAGACTTCTCCGTAGTGTTTCCGTCGTATTGGTTTTTACCCTGAGAGTCCACTAAACTGTAGATCAGATCGAAATACACCGACAAGATAAATGATGACAACAGTAGCTTATCTCAACTCGAGACTTTAATTGTCGAAATGGAGATTACAACAACTTAAATATAGATTTTAGAACTTTCCAGATTTGGAAAGATCTAGAAATAAACAATACAAAGCAAAGGAAAATTCTAGAAGACATTAGAAACAAACACAAAAAGTAAGACAATTTTTAGGGACTTTGTCTGTTGTCAGATTCGATTTTTGGTACCTTCCACACTTCAGGTATATATTTAACCACTAACGGTGGAAAACGGTACTTCGGTATTTCGCTACAATATCGCATCAAAACAAAGAAACTTTCGCCGTAAAACCAGATTAATTGATTTTTCAATTGATAATACGGAGAAATTTTCCCCGCATATCTTGCTGAATAGTATTATATTAAAAGGCGGAATGCTCAATTCACAGTAAGACATGCACGTATTTTTGAATAAACTATTTCTCGTTTATTCACTTCTTCAATGTGTTTAAATCCCTTGTTAAAGTATGGTAAAAAGCATATTTTAATCATCAAATATTTTAAAAACATTATTTGTTATGAGTGGCTTCAGCAAGTGTTAGGATAGGAAAGTAAACTTAAATTAAATTCTTTATTGAAAATGCAATCAATTACAATATGGGGACATTCCACTCAGAATGGTATTTAGTAAATTGCATTTCAGTTAGAATAAATTAATCTCTTTCTTTAAATTGTTTTCCTGGCACAATTTTAAAGGAAAATTAAAGGATGAGTTTAAAATTTAGAACATACTTTGTAAGTTCTTGTGCGCATGAACTAAAAGTGAATTGTGATACTTGCAATGAATTTTATCTTTGTACGTAAGTTTTAAATATCGGTATTAATATATAATATTCGTATTTACCCTTTGAAATAGATTTCTACTGTGTCTATTTCGACTTGCCTGATAGAAAAAGTGGAAAAAAATCGGATTTGATGTAATGTTTGTACTTTCATCTTGCTTTTATTTTCCAGAAATTTATTTTTATTGGTCACCGAAAAATTTTCTAACATTTAATATAAAACTACATATATTACTTGTAAAACTAATTGAATTACATTTAAAATTTATATTATGTTTATTTTCATATGAAAATAAATAGGGAAATACATAGCAAAATGTGTTTACTATATACACTGGTGTCCAAAAGTTAAGCATAAATCGTAAAACATGGAGTAAATATTCGTAAAATTATTCCAAATTTCTTGCGGATATTAATTGGGTGAAGAAAAAAACATTGGGTTTATGCAAAACTTTTCAGTCGACCACGTCCTGCGCGAAACACCTGCGCATGTCGGAACGCAGAGAAACCGATTCACGTAGCATAGGCAGTTCAGACAAGTTTCGTGCAACTGCTGTGCGAAGGAACGTTGTTAACCATCAAACAAGATGAATGATGGCACAAAGACGCCAATTGGACATGTTTGCGAAAGGAAGAATCGTTGAAATGCTGGAATCCGGACAATCACAAACCGAAGTGTCTCGAATTTTGAAAGTGGACCAGTTTGTGATCTCAAGACTGTGGCAGAGGTTTCAAAGAACGAGAGATGTCACCCGACAACCAGTATCAGGTCGACCAAGAGTCACAACCCCTAGCCAAGACCGATATCTGGTAATAAGTGCACGACGTCAGAGGGGCAATACTGCCAGAGCACTGGGTTCGGCGCTCACAGTCGCCACAGGAATACGAATTTCGAGGCAAACTGTTTACATGAGACTCAATCATGCTGGCCTGTATGCCAGAAGACCAGAAGTTTGCATACCCCTCACGTCTGCGCATAAACGCGCTCGTTTGAACTGGAGTTTGAAACAACAACATTGGAGTGTGGGAGAGTGGGCCAATGTGATGTTCAGTGACGAGTCCCTGTTTAGTCTGAGTAGTGATTCTCGTCGGGTAACGATATGGAGAGAACGTGGAACACGTTTTGAACCAAGAAACATAACGGAAAGACATCATTTTCCATCAAGGGGAGTAATGGCATGGGCAGGCATCATGATGGACGGCCGCACAGACCTCCATTTCTTTGACACGCTGGTCTGTGACTGGTCAAAGATACAAAGACGAAGTTCTTGAGCCTTATGTTCGCTTGTTTCGAGGGGCTGTCGGCCCTGACTTCATATTGCTATGGCTTTCTTATTTTATAACTATTTTACACTCGCATATCACGTATCCCGCCATTCTGATTTACAGTTCCTTCTTTATTCACATAATTATCAATTATGCTTAACTTTTGGACACCAGTGTATATGTAAGGTTTAATTATTATTATAGCCGCGAGAGGTCGCGACTGGGACCAGTAACTGTGACCTTAACTGTGTCGTCCAGTGTGGTAAGTTACCAGATGCGGTGAGATTTAGAGACCACAAGGAGAATGCTAGGAGCGTCCGAGCTATGAATACGGTCAGGGACCGTATGTTATGTGTTTGCTGTTATTGAGTATAAGATAGAATTTATATTGTAAAAGAGGCACAGGGTGCCATGTATATGTATGTACTAATATTGTAAATAAACTAATATAAATAAAAAGAGAGATTGGTATTACATCCTGACACAACTAGTAGCTAGCAAGCGGCTAACATATACAATTAATTTTTATACGTAATGTAAAATTGAAATAAATAAATATATATATATATATATTTCATAATGCAACAACTTGTTGTATGCATTTATTGTCCTTCATAAGTAATCGAATTGTTACAATATTCAAGGGTAATTTATATTAAAGTAAACAACAAATTCTAATTTTTGTGATTTACTATGGCTAAGCAAATGTTTATAATTTTTTTAAATTTGAGTTTTTTTTTATCACTCGCTTGGAAAAATTCCGACTACTGATCTGTTTTTCGAATCATTCATTTTATATGTAAATTGATAATCCAAATAAAATATTATATATATATATATATATATAAATCATATTTTTTAGAGCAAAATAAAATGCAATTGCATCTTTTGTCATTACTTTGTATCCTAAGTTTTTGCGTTTTGCATACAGAACTCAAACATTTAGTTCTCCTTTCATCTTTTAGCACAGCATAAGAAACTCTAGACATATGACTAATAAACAAACATAAAAATGTATTGGTTAAGATCAACGAGTTTGGCTCATTGGGTCTGTTTGTTTGTATATACTAGATTGCACCAAATTATACACTCATGTCCATAAATTAAGGTTAATTCAGAATCACACAGAAATTGAACTCTAAAATAAAAATTTCACCTGTAGAATAATCACACACATCTTGAAGAAGAATAAGCAAATTACAGGAAACCACCAGATGGCGCGGATAGAACATCACAATGATGAGAGTGTAAGAGAGGGGTATTGTAGCGACACCTATTGATGGAAAATGGAATACACATTGAACGACTTCTACTTTCACTGTTAAAAAAGGGAATTTCCCGCTAGAATAAAAACAGAACGTAGTTGGTGTTACGTAGTTGGCTTTAGAAGAAATGGAATAAATATGTAAATGTGAAAAATTGATTATCGTCTTTTATTTTGCCGTCTGGAATTTAATAACACTACGCAACCTTTACAATACCGCCACATACTTGGTGACCCGTGAATTGTTTGCAAACTGTGATTTATTTACAAAATGACTGAAACAAATGGATCGGCGAAAAAAGATGAAGTAGCGCGGGTAAGTGTCAAAATACCTCCTTTTTGGGCAGAAAAACCAGAAATATGGTTCTTTCAAGTTGAAGCCCAGTTTTCAATTTGTGGAATAACAGCCGAGGATACAAAATTCAACTACTTAGTTTCGCAATTAGAACCAAAAATTTGTTGAAAGTTTGTGGGACATTATAAGTGATGATAATAGAACAAAATATACCGCTGCAAAAGAACGTTTGCTGAATACTTTTAAAGAAAGCGAAAATAAGCGTCTTCAGAGACTACTTACAGGACTTGATTTGGGAGATCTTAAACCCAGTCAACTTTTACAAAAAATGAGAAACCTGGCTACTGATGGAATTACTGACAAGTGCTAACAACGTTATTTCTACAAAAAATGCCTAATTCCGTGCAAAATATTTTCCTAGTTAGTGATGAAGAAATTGAGAAACTGGCATTAATGGCGGATCGTATTCTTGAAATGCAACCAAAACAAGAACTTTACTGCGTAAGCAATAATGTTTCATCAGGATCAGATGCCATAACTGAGTTACAACAACAAATTGCATCTTTGGATAATAAACTTGAAAAACTGAGTGTCACAAGGAACTCTCGTTCCCAATCAAGACATAGAGGTCGATACTCTTCTTCTCATCGAAGTAAGTCTCGCAATCGCTATTATAATCCTTCTGGCAAATACTGTTATTACCATTTTCGTTTTCGAGAAAAAATGTTTTCCTGATAAATGCCAAGCTCCATGTGCATGGAAAAATAATCCTTCGGAAAACCAGAATCAGCAACAGAATTAACGGCAGACTCTGCTGCTGAAAATACAAAAACATTGCCGTCAATACCGTCTATTTGTCAGCGACAAAAAAACGGGTTTACGCTTTTGGTTGACAGTGGAGCGGACGTAAGTCTTATTCCTTATACTTCTAAACACAAATTTATTAGTGACTATAAATTATATGCTGCAAATAATACTGCAAGCGATACTTTTGGTTCAGAAATTTTAAATCTTGATCTAGGTTTGCGCCGAGAATTTCAATTCCGTTTATTGTGGCTAAAATTAGTAAACCTATACTAGGTGCAGATTTTTTAAATAAGTTCAATTTATTAATTGATATCAAGCATAAAAGATTAATTGATGGTGTAACTAACCTTGCAGTTTATGGTGGCATTGCACCTATCTCTATTAATGAAAGTGTAAATACAACGAGCAGCTTATGTAAATATTCTGATTTATTTTCTATGTATCCCAATATAACAAAACCAAATTTTCTTGTTTCAAATGTTAAACATAATGTAAAAACATCATATTATAACTAAAGGACAACCTATAAATTGTAAAGCAAGACAATTAGATCCAAAACGGTTGGAAATTGCTAAAAGAGAATTTAAATATATGTTAGACAATAACATCATTAGTCCATCTAGCTCAGAATGGGCAAGTCCCTTACATATAGTCACAAAGAAAGATGGTTCTTTTCGTCCGTGTGGTGATTATAGAAGATTGAATGATTTAACTGTACCTGATTGATATAACATACCTCGAATTCAGGATTTTCAACATATTTTAACTAATAAAACTATATTTTCTAAAATTGACATTACTAAAGCTTATTATCATATTCCTGTAGCAGATGAAGATAAGGAAAAACTGCCATCATTACACCTTTTGGACTTTATCAATTCAATGTGATGAGTTTTGGTCTCAAAAATGCCCCTGCAACATTTCAAAGGTTTATAAATGAAGTTCTTTATGGTCTAGACTTTGTGTTTCCATACTTAGATGATGTGTGATCGCCTCTTCTTGCGAGGAAGAACATCGTTCACATCTTAAAATAGTTTTCCAGCGCTTAGATAAATATGGTCTACGGATTAATGTTAGCAAATCAGTTTTGGGAGTACCTGTAATAGATTTTTTAGGCTATCAAATATCTGCGGAAGGCTCACAACCTCAACCACAAAAGATCGAAGCTATCATAGAATATCCATTGCCAGAAACTATGCACGAATTACGTTCCTTCTTAGGAATGATCAATTTTTATCGTAATTATATAAATAATGCCGCAAAAACTCAAGCCCCTCTACATGAACTTTTGAAAGGATCTACAAAAAAAAAGATCGACGCCAAATACCATGGACCGATGCAACTAGACAAAGTTTTGAAAAATGCAAACAAGATGTTGCTCAAATAGCGTTAATGGAATATCCCAATTCAGATTACCCTCTGGCACTTCTCACAGATGCATCTGATTGGGCTATTGGATCAGTTATTCAACAAAAAGAACCAAATGGATGGAAGCCAATTGCATTTTTTTTTTTTTTTAAAAACTTAATGATGCTCAGAAAAATTACAGCGTTTACGACCGTGAACTTTTGGGTATATATTTATCCATTAAACATTTTAAGCATTTACTTGAAGGTCGAGATTTCGATATTTATACTGATCATAAGCCGTTAACATTCGCTTTTAAGCAAAACAATGATAAAGCCTCCCCCAGACAACTAAGACACCTACAATATATCTCACAATTCTCTACTAACCTATACCATACCAGTGGTCGAAACAATGTGGTAGCAGACAGACTGTCTAGAATTGAGAACATCGATTCACCTATTGTTGATTATGACTTGATAGCAGATGCACAAATTAATGCTGATGAATTGCAAGAATTGAAATTACATTCCAAATCATTACATTTTAAAAGAACACCAATTGCCATCAGGAAAGCTCTTGCATTGTGATACCTCTACTTCCAGTATCAGACCATTCATACCAAAAAAATTTTCGAACGACAATATTTAACATAATTCACAGTTTAGCTCATTCTGGAATTCGAACTACTGTAAAAGAAATAACTAAAAGATTCATTTGGCCAAATATGAAAAAAGATTTTAAACAGTGGACTCAAACTTGCATCAACTGTCAGAAAAATAAAATAACTAAACATACCAAATCAGAATATTCACAATTTCAAGCACCAGATGAGAGATTTAGTGTCGTTCATATAGATTTAATTGGACTTTATTCACCTTCTAATGGATACACATACTGCTTGACGTGTATTGATCGGTTTACCTCTTGGATGGAAGTGGTACCGTTATCAAATATCACTGCAGAAAGTATAGCAAAAACTTTTTATGAGCATTGGATTACCCGATTTGGTGTACCTACTTGTGTTATTACTGACAGAGGCACTCAATTTATTTCAGAACTATTTCGAAGTTTAGCTGCGCTATGTGGTGTTAAAGTAAACCATACGTCTTCTTACCATCCTCAGAGTAATGGAAAAGTTGAACGTCTTCACCGTACCTTGAAAAACAGCTATTAGATGTCATAACAACGTTCGTTGGACGGACACATTACCAACGGTTCTTATGGGTTTGCGAGCCGCTTTACATGAGGACTGTAAGTATACAATAGCTGAAATGGTTTATGGCAAAACTATTAAATTACCAGGCGAATTCTTTGAAGAATCCAGATTGACAATATCTGATGATAATTTTTGTAAGCAATCTCCGAAAACAGATGGCCGACTTAAAACCATACCAATCCAAAAACAAATGTCAACAAAAGATCTTCATTCCAAAAGATTTGTACACATGCTCACACATGTTTTCTGCGAATTGACAGAGTTAAAAAACCTTTAGAACCCCCATATGAAGGACCCTATTTGGTATTGCAAAGATCCCCTAAAAACTTTCTTCTATCAATTAAAAATAAACAAGTTAATATTTCCGTGGATAGATTAAAAATCGGCATATGTGTTACAACCTAATGAACATCTGAATCAACGTCATCAAATGCTCATACATCTGTGCCGAGCGAGCAAACATTTCTACCAAGTCAGCAAGTTGCACAACCAAACACAACACGTTGTGGAAGACAAGTAAAAACTTCCTATTCGTTTCAATGACATTATTGAATTTTCTTCAAAATTATAATTCGTCCATGTCCATTTTAAAAGTTAACCTGATTTATTGTATGTAAATTTTTATATGTAATTGTATTTGTAATTATTTTGTGCAATTTAAATTTGTATCAATGTGTATTTGTTCGCCATTATTTGTGTAGATATATTAATTCTTCTACCATTTTCAAAGTAACGTAACTTTGTTACTGGTAGGGGAGTGATGTAGCGACACCTATTGATGGAAAATGGAATACACATTGAACGACTTCTACTTTCACTGTTAAAAAGGGGAATTTCCCCGCTAGAATAAAAACAGAACGTAGTTGGTATTACGTAGTTGGCTTTAGAAGAAATGCAATAAAGATGTAAATGTGAAAAATTGATTATCGTCTTTTATTTTGCCGTCTGGAATTTAATAACACTACGCAACCTTTACAATACCGCCACAGTATATAAGGAATGGTGGCAAAGAAGTAAAAAAAATTGTTCAAAGCGCTTTAAAAGTCTTTCAGTACAATAACCGCATAGTTATGGCACAAAGGAAGCATTTGGATGATTTTTTACGTGGTAGAATTACTGGACGACTGGAATGTGGACGTACCCAGCTGGAAGTATCTGAGGAACTTGAATCGCCCAGAGTGTCATCTCCAGACTTTGGCAACGATTCCAAGATGATGGTAATGTGAGTAGATGTTACAGCACAGGTCGCCCCCGAGTTACAACGCCGAATGAGGACCGGTATTTAGCAGTTAATGCCAAAAAAACAGACGGAGCACAGCATCAGACCTGTCTCGTCAGCTACCGGTACGACAGTTTCAAGGCAGACCGTGTACAGACGCTTAGGGCACATTGGTCTATATGGTCGTAGGCCTGTCAGATGTGTTCCACTTACCGCAACTCATTGTCGCCTGCGATTAACCTGGAGTAGAGAGCATGCATTGTGGACACCGCAACAGTGGTCTTGTGTGATGTTTTCCGACGAGTCCAGGTTTAGTTTGCAGTCTGATTCTCGCCGGACTTTCATATGGAGAGCGCCAGGTACCCGTTACCACCAAGAGAACACCATTGAACGACACCGTTACGGTGGTGCAGGATGGCTCGTTTGTGGAGGAATATTCTTGGTTCCAGAACTGACCTGCATGTTCAGAGTGTAACGATGACAGGCCACATCTATCGGGATGTCATTCTGGAACAACATGTACGTTTGTTTCGGGGCGTCATGAGTGCTGAATTTCAGTTTATGGATGACAACGCCCGTCCTCACCGTGCAAACATTGTAGACGAATGCCTTCAATTGGAGGATATCACCCGTATGGATTGGCCAGCATACTCACCGGACTTGAATCCAATAGAGCAGGTGTGGGATATGCTTGGCCGACGAATTGCACCGTCAACCCCTCCCACCTGTCAACCGGAACTTCGGAGGGTATTGCTTGATGAGTGGTGTAATATTCCCCAAGATCAGATTGATAATTTGATACTCAGCATGCCTATGCGTTGTAAGGCCTGTATTGCATCGTTCGGGAGACATACTCCATATTGACCATCATACTAACCATGTTATACTGTTTTTTGTAAATAGGTTCTTTCTTGAAATTTGCTCTAGGGAGTAAAAATCGCAATTTTTATTAATTATGTCAAGCATATAGCAACTTTTTTGCTCTTTACCTTTTGTTTAATAAATAGACTTTACAAATAAGTCAAATTTGTTTTGCTTCTGTCTCTTTCTTTGCCTGAACTTCATTATCCTTAATTTATGGACATGAGTGTAGTTCATACGTTTACTGATTGCTATGACAAATATTGACGTGCCTTATGCTACTAAGCTCTGGTTTGTTCTTGCATAAATAAAGTGTAGATTGGAACAGACAAACGAACAGACCTATTGATATCCCGACGTTCGGTTATATTCGTATTACTTCGGTAATATGAAATACGTGTTAATGTTATTAGAAAAAATGCTTATTTTAGGATTGCGTACACGATCATTTGATTCTCGCCTTTTGAGTTCATTTGATTCTTTTTGTTGAATTCTTTTTTTTTGTGATATGGATTTTGTTTGAATAATGTTACATTTTTGGTTTAGTTTAAAATTTAAAATTCATAATAATTCATACTTAAACTTTAAATGCGAATTATTAGGAAATAAATTTATATGAATTGAATTTGCTTTTAATCTTCATTGTGTTGAATATATTTAATTTAATTTGATAAAAAATATGATAATTTTTATTGCATATTTTATTTTCATAGTCAAAGATTTTTTTATTTTTAAGTTTGTTTCTTTGTAAATGTTGTTTGATTAGTTGTTGTTACAAGTACTATATATGGTGCTGAAAATAAATGTCTAAATAGGTGTTCTAAACTTTTTTTTTATTATTTATTATCCGTACCACATTTTTTATAAAGATTGGTAGCAATTATAACATGTTTCAATTAACATATTGATATATATATCACAGTAATGATGTATTTTATTGCCTCTCATGTAATTTACAAACTTAAAAATGGGAGGTGAAAGGACCGCATAAGTGGAATAGCCTAGGGCCTCTTTTCATCTAAATCTGGCCCTGCCTCTCAGAAAGTAATAATGTCATTCTCCTATTTATCCTGACTATTTGTGAAAGGACTGTTCGTAAACTACGAATACCTGTTGTAAGAAAAAGTACTTCATACGAAGATAACTATCCATAATTTAAGACAAAGATCCATAATTTTAGCAGGTGACAATATCTTTACCCGGGTGCGAAGATTTACCTCCCGTGGTGCACCTGGTAACACTTTTAGTGTCTAAAAGATCTGCAACTTGGCATTATTGTTAGATTAATGAATTCTGTTCAGCATGTTTTGTTGTTGTTGTATGTTTTTGCTGTAACTGTTCATAATCTGCCATTGGAAATAAAAAAATATATATATATCTTTACCCCTCCGCATTTTCGCCTGCAACGGTGACGAAACGAAATGAAAAGATGCTGCATTTTAATTGGTTTAGATTATAACTCTCCCTAGTGGTAAATATCATCTGCTAAAGATGATGTGCTGTAAACATTTGAATTCACGAACCTAGTTGTTATTTTGATTTGCTGCCGCTGATGTGCCACGAAGCATAAGTACAATATGCATTGAAAGACTTTACAAATACTTCTTTTAAGAAGCGTAATTTCCACTCTTGTTGAAAATTGTATATTTATTTTCAAATTTACACTGAAATGACCTTCTTTTTATTGGTTACTACGCTTGAATAATTTTCATTGAAATTTAATCAAAGTAAGAATTTTATATGTATAATAAATTTAAAAGAAATTTTAACTTTGATTAGTGATAACTGTTAACAAACTCAAAACGATGAACCATAATGTCCAGTTAGTTGAAACTCGGGAAATAGTGCTCGAATATCGTAAATGATTTGTATTGAAAGTATTTCAAGAACCGGAATTACCTAATAATACTGATTGTCATGTGTAAGAAAAATATATCTTTTGCACAGTAAAATGTTTAGTTCAACTGTAAAATATTTGTAGACAAACATATGCTCAGATCATCACAAATGTTCAGGCAAAATCTACAACAAAATAAAATTTAATATTAATTCATTTTTTTAGTAGTGAAGCTATTATTAATATTTATACTTCTATATTTTTTTACCGGTAAATTTTAAAGGATTTATTTATTACTTTTTATGTCTAAAATATTGCATGTTAAGATATCTTGGATCAAATACAATGAAGTTCTTTAATGTTTATAGTAGTTTAATTTCTAATTGTACTATTGACATTTAAAAGCTCTTCAACCATATATTTATAATGACAGCTTTAAATTTAAGAATTTTTATGATGGAATAATGCATGATAAATTAAATACAGAATTTCTAATATGGGATGTTTTAAATATTTTTTTGTTTGTTATAGTTAGATTTGAAATCTACTGTTGTAAAGAAGTTCAGTAAAGGTGATTGGGTTACTGTTAAATTGCTGTCTCTTATAGAATATCAGACTAGCTTCTAATGAGGGTTTCTCATAATAAAATCTAAAAACGTGCAAGAGCAACGATATAAATATAAGTAAAATGATCTCTGCAAATATATAATTTGCAAGAACTGAATATGAAAAATCATTGAATCTTTTTACAATTCTTTTTCATTTATATGCTCATGCTTATAGTAGAAAAGAAAACTGCAGGAAAAAGTATTTTAGGAATAATAGAAGATACTTTTGTAAAACAAGAAATTACAGCCTAAACATAGAATAAATTGATGTACATTTCAATAAATATAAAAATAATGCTTTTATTTTCAATATTTAAAGTAATAAGTTATATTTTAAATATTCATAGCAAATATTTGATTTAATATTAAGTTCAAGTTAGAAACTAATAATGTTTTCATAACTAAAAATATAAAGAAAGTTGTATATATTAATTGGTAATATTCTATAATAAAAAAATATTTTCATTTTTTTTTTAATTTTATTGGGAAACATTAGTACTTAAATTTTTAAACTGAACTTAGTTACAAAACTTTTAAATTCATAATATATATTAGATTAAAATAAAATAGTTATTTTAACAATGAAAATAATCATAAACATGACATTCTATATGTAGACCTCCAGTTACCAGGCTGCTTAGTTAAATTTATCTTAAATGCATTTAGGAATTTTTTTTTAAAGCATGTTTTGATTTTTTAATAATTTAATTTATTTTAAGAAATTAATTTGTTGAATATTTGTGTTACTATTTATTCAAACTCATTGTGTAATTTATTTAAAAAGTGTTATGGCATTTATATGCAAGGCTGCAGGATTGTAGTAGTTAAGTGTTGTGTCTGTGGCATCTTTTGCTTTTCATAGAAATTTAAGTTTAAACTTTACAGTATAACTAATTCGCTTTTGTTTATTTATAATTTTTAACATTCAAAAATAAATAAATTTTGCAATAATATCATACGACGAAATAGTTTTAAAATGTGAGCACAGAAAATTAGTTGGAGAAGGGGAATTTACATTTACTATGCGTAATTGTTCAAAAATGGTTACTAGAAAAATGTCAAGTGAAAAGTTATGGATGATGGATACAACAATCATAAATGACAGATAATCATGACACGGGAGCTCCATCTAATATTTTAGGATAAAAACTTTTAAAAGTGTGTTTTGAAGAATTAAATTTTTAAAGATTACTTCTTGAAGGAAAAAAACTTCTGATAACCTTCTAAGGCCTATAATTTTCACTCGAATTCTTTAATTTTGTAATGTGTAATCCACTTATTATAGATAGAAAATTATGATATTAGTCAAGATGAAATATCTTGCTTCAAAAATAAATTTTCAAGTTTTTTTTTTTTTTAACAGTTTATATAATCTAAGCTTTGTTTTTCTTTCAAAAGTATTTTGCTCATACTTTACAAAAATAATCAATGTCATGAAGTAATGGTTTTGTATCAAATTTAGAATTTATTTATTTTAACCATTTTTAAATTATTTGGTATTTATGTTAAAATAATTTATAACACATTTAGCTTATTCACATGCATTGAATATATTCAGGACTTTAACATAAACTTTATTTTCAAGAAATTAAGCTTTTTAAGAGGGGCATAAGGGAAGGGAGAAAAAAAAAACTAAGAATTTATTTATGTCTTACTGAATGGATTCAAACTTATCATATTCTTTATATAATTTTTTTAAAGATTGTTTTATGGAATAAACACCCATTCTTACAAATATATCTTTCTGGAGAATCTGTGAATGGATAGTCTGACTCTTGTTAAACTGCCTAATACTTCATTACAAAGATGACAGTTTAATTTTGTCTTTATTAAAAAAATATTGTTAATCTGTTACTTTTAATGAGAAAGCACAAAGTAATGCTTTATTAGAAGGGGGGTAGCATGAGTCAACCATAGTATGATCTTATTTGATTTCTCATGTATGTGTTAGAATTAATATCAAATAAGTGATAATATTAACTATTTATTAATATTTTTAAATATGCAATATAAATGATTATATGTGATTGTTAATTATTTAATATGCAATATAGTTTTATAAAAATTCATTTCAACTTTTGGTTAACAGTAGACATTAATAGTTTAGTATGGAGCTGAAACATCCTAATTATTAATTTTTACCTGGTGTAATATGAAAGTCAGTTCCTACTTTTTATGACACCTGATGCTAAATCATTGTCCTTTTTAGATTAATACACAGCAGCAGTTGTGTGAATCTGTCACATATTTTATTCTTTTAAAATGGTTTTGACTAAAATCTTATTCATAGTAGGTACCTTATATTTTGAATGATATTTGAGGAATATTACCTTCAGTTTTTTACTAGTTTTAGTAATATTATTTACTTAGTTTTAGAAAAAAAAAAAAGGGGATCTATTTGGGGAAGTGGTAATACAACCTGCAAGACTCTGTATTATATATTTCCTCTTTTCTTTGTCATACATTATTTCCTTTTAGAATTATTTTCTTTTTATCATTAACATTAATTTCCTTGCATCATTAATCACTTCTGCCTGTCTCACTCTAAGAATATTTGTTTCTTACTGACAGTTAAATCCTGCATGACTTGTAGCTCAGTGGTAATGTGTGCGTCTGGTGAGCATTAAAGCTGAGGTTCATTCTGCTGGCAGCATTGTTGTAGACACTGTTTCAAAAACAAGGAGACTCAATGGCGTTTGTGATGCTAAGCATCTTGCCTCGTTAGTCAAACTGCATGGTGGGAGTTTTCAGGGGTTTCTGCCATGCAATACGCAAATGAGGAGTAGTTCCCCCTAAAGATAGAGGTAGTCCTCCAGGAAAGCACTGCCCTCCTTCTTCAGTGACTCGGAGCCAAGTCAGACTTCTACCTACGTATGCTCCATTACAACAGAAGCTGCCTCCTTTACCTCCATCCATGACTAGATTACTCATGGGGTGTTAACTGCCGGACATTGAGGATTAGTCACAACACAATAGCAGTTGAATCTAGACTTTTAAAATTTTAGTAGTTTTCTTTTATTTTTAAACTCATTGATTTTGTGTTTCAGAATATACCTAATAAATACGAATTTCGACTTCATAAAAGGAACACATCTACAAAAGTTATTGTAATAAATATGAAGATAACAAAAAATATAGAAAATATAACACTAAGTTTTGTATTTGATGCATACTTTTATAAATATGGATAAAATGTTGAACTTTTTCTATTAATACTAAACTGATTTCATTTGAAGGTTTAATTTTTTCAAATCTCTGTTTTTTTTTTGTTGCCTTCTTTTAGAAGTTTAAAACAATTATGTCCTATCAATAACTTATCATGCTGCTATCAGCATTAGCTGTCTGAAAAGGAAAATATAGTTATGAAAAGGTTTTTCTTATGACTTTATAAAACTAATTTTATTAGAAACATATTTTTTATATGCCATTTAAATTTTTATTTTATATGAGAAAAAGCATGCATTTCTTAGAAATGTTAATTTTTTTATTTTTAAATGTTAGTTTTTTAATAATATTTAATTCTGAAGAATTATTCATAAATGTAGCAGCCAGAGCAAAACATTTCCTCAAAAACTTGAAACTCAATTTGGGTTTCAAATTTTTTTTACTTTAGAGCAACAGTTATTTGCGATAAACAAATGACTAAACAAGAAAAATAGTGAAATATTGAATTAGAAAATTGATGAGCATGTATCTTCAAATAAAAAAAAGATAATCAACAGATATTTAATGTGAACAATGTCTACTTTACCACTTGATATATTGGATAAAATATATAAAAAGCAAATTTATGGACAAATATTTAATATCTGATTTGTAGTCTTTAGGTGCTATAAATTTTAATTAAATTAGTTTCAAATAATGGGTGTTCATCTACCTGACAATTCATAGTAAAAGAACACTCATTTTGCTACGTCAATTGTTGACAATGTTTTAAGTCAAAAGAAAATAGATTTATGGTCATTTTAGTATCTTTTGAAGTTGCATACAATTTTTATGATTTTTAAGTGACATTTAAATGTACTAATTTGTGATACAACAGAGCTTATATTTTCATTCTCGGTGAATCAGAATTTCAGCCTTTGGATTGCAATATTTTTTATTCGTTGTAGGATATTGTATACAAATCAATTTAGGTTGTCCTCAAGTATGAAAGAATTTTGTATTTTACGTATGTATTAAAATAATGAGCCTCTATATAAATAAGCTAATAAAGTAATTTTTAAAAATATCCATAGAAGAACATGCATTGAAAAATCAACTAAACTAATTTGAGTGGCTTGTCACTCTGGATAGTAATGAAGAGAACTCCTTTTTAGCACTATATGATTAAAATATTTCAAGGTTATTATGTGGAAAGAATTTGTACATACTTATCTAATCAATAAAAGCATCAATCATTTTATTTGTAATTAAAAAGAATAAATGCAATGAAAATTAAATAATGTACATAAAATGGATATTCTCATTACGAGGAGGTATATTAAATATAAATAAATACGAAATATGTTTATATAGTAATAGGCAAATAGCAATGCAGTCTTGATGTCTGGTACTTTTTGTTAGCCATAAAGGTCATTGATACCTTAAATTTTTAGAAAGAGATTTCATTGTTTATACAAAATTTTTCTTGTTCAGTACAAAACCATTATAAAAAATGTTTACTTTTATTCATTAGTAAATTTTACTATTTTTGTATTGAAATTCTTCTATCTGCTTGTATTCAAAAACATTATTTTGTGGCATATGAATCCTTTCAGTGAATATGACACAAAATAATATGTTTATGACTAAAGATTAGCATATATATTTAAAACAGAATTATTAACATACATAAATCACATTTTTCCAGTTATTCTCTTTAGAATTTCGATACCATTAAATTTAATATATCCATTCTTCATATCCATTTTTGTTGTTATCCATTATTTGATTTAAAATACTAAGTATGAATTTATTTTATACTATTTCAACAGTGTGTAAATAGTTCTTAAATTTTTTATTGTATTTGTGTATAATTTTATTTAGCTACCAATTTTAAATTTTTTCAGATTTTATATTGAATTATTAATTCTAATATAAAAATGGAGCATGAAGATAAACAAATAGCATCTGTGGAAACAAGCCATTTAAATGGATTTTCTGACAGTGATGCACATGATATAAAAGATTTATCACCCATTGGGCCTGTAGTAGAAAGCATAGAAACCAATTCTAACAAGGAATCAGTAGTGCAATCTGATATGCCTATGCTGCTACAAGTATTCAAGAATGCTTATGACCAAAGATTAGCATCAATAAACAACAATCCTGACTTAGACCAAAATAAAAAAATGAGGTATGTAGAATTTTTTTTTTTTTTACCCATATACTTATATATTTTACAGTGTATGCACATATATTTATATATTAAGTGTTCTGAAAGAAAACCTTTTTTCAAAACATTTGTTAGGTTATGCTTATAGAGCTGAAGTTATTTTTATTCTCTGGGTGTGTCAACTTTCATCATTTACCATTAATTACAGCAATTTGGCATTATTCGTATTCATTACAGATGACCTACTGCACTACATCTACAAGAGTAGAGAAGTAATGGTGTCTGAGAGAACTTTCATGAATAACATATTTTGTATGACGTAGAAAAATCAAACAACTGCAAACAGACAGTTCAATTATTGATGTAAGAGTTTCTGTCGCAATCATCCCTTTTTCAAAGATTGTAGTGTATAATGATAACAGATTTAAACTTTTTCTCTCTGTCACACTAGCTTATATACATCACTATTTGGCCATGATGGAAAATATGCTAAGGGTATCTAAATAAGGTGGATATTAAATAAATTCCATTTAAGGAATTAATTCCATATTTTTTATTAATCCTGATTACTAGATAAATTATTTTTATAGTAGGTCACCTGCTGTTATAGTAATTTGAGTAAATAAAAATAAAATCGTTAAAAAGATAAATAAAAACAAATCTGCAATTAAAGGATATCTGACAATTTTTATGTTTTAAAATGCATAGTGATCATTATATATTATATTTTTAAAGGTGGTATATAAATATTTCTATAATTTCATTTTAAATCTGGTTTATCTTTTTTGTCTCATTCTGAATCACATGAGAAGTACCATAATTTTTGTAAATATTGTACTTGAGCTTAATTAAGTTCTTCTATTTATTTTAAAATGTGTAGCAGTGGAATCTAATCTTTTGAAATATCTACTTAATTTTTGTATAAATTTTAAAAAGTTGATTCAATATAGAATATTTAGTTTCAATATGTTGATTTTTGAAGAAGAGTATGATGATATATGATAATTTACCTGAGTTTGTGGAATAAAATATTCTTTTTAATTAAATTCTGAGTATTTTAATTTAAATTTTTTTTATTTAATAATTCTACTTTTAACTAATCAATATTTCAAAGATTAGTACATACTATTTTAAACATTTACCAAATTTTTAACTTCTTTTTAGATTAGAAAAATCTGTAGTTAAATAAATTTGAAATTTGATAACAGAATCTTAGTAGATCATTCTTAAAAATAGTAATATAGTCCAAAGAACTATTGCATGGAAAATAGGCAAGCTATTAAGTCAGACAGTTTGAAACACAACAGTGTAATAGGGAGAAAGATGATTTTGGAAGAGTTTTAATTACAATAAAAATATTTTTATTTTGTAATAATTAAAATTTCAATATACATAATAAATATTAAAAGAAAAAATGTATGAAAAAATTTCCACAATAATTATTAAACTTTTTCTTTCAAATTTTATTTGCTCCTTGTATGCCTGAATAGCAACTCTAATAATTAATCAATTTGCCAAATTCCACCTTTAAACTGAATTTTTACCTTTCCACCAAATATCTGTTAGAACTGTAATTCAATTAATTATATATATATATATATATATATATATATATATATATATATATATATATATATATATATATATTTAAAGACCTTTATCTGGGTACACTCATGCACACATATTTTTATTTTTAAAAACACTTTATATAGTATAAGTAATAAAACAACATTACTGAAAATCAACTTTAATTAAATAAGGAATAATGTTTTTCTAAATTTTATGCAAAATGGTAAAACTTAAACTTTTCATATTACAATGAGGCAAAAATTATAGCATATAATTCTTTAAAATTTTTGTGTTTCTTTGAAATTTATTTTGATAAATTTGTATGAATTTATTTGTTGAGATTTATATTTTGATTGTTGTTATCATAGAAATATAGGATTTTTGTCTACTTTCATTATTTTATGTAGATATAAAAAGTAGATTAAAATATCTTTGCCTTTAAAGATATTTTAATGCAATATATTTAAGATGTGGAAAATTACATTTAAAACTATATGCTTACTTTATACAGCATTATTTTCTTTTCTGTTATAATAAATCTGTATTGTCAATTCTGTTAAAAGTTAAGTATGCCATATTTTTTAGGAAAAAGTAATAATTTTACAACAATATCTCCAATATCTTCTTGAACAAAATGACACATTTGTTTCAACAATGCTGGAATTAGAAACGGAAGCTCATCAAAGAGTTAAACAGATGGAAAAAAGATTGAAATCTAGTGCTAAGACCACTATGGTAATTGTTATTTAATATTCTAATAATGTGTTTTTGACATAAATACAAATTTATCTTATTTTTTTTTCTCAAATTGAAATTTGTAGAGTAGTTTTGAATAATACATCTTCTTTTTGCTTAAATATTTTATGACTTAAACAACTATTATAGGATAATTTTGTTATGAATAACATTTAAAAAATGTTTAATTATTTATTTATTACCCACTATTTTATTTTCTAATAAATATTGTATTGAGATAAATATGTAACGGCCATAAAGTTAAAATTAAAAGTGGAGAATTTGATTTTTTCTTTCTTGCCCTACTTATTTGGGATTTATTTTCTCATCTTCTTCTATATAGCTTACTTTGAATAACTTGACTTTTCTTTAATTCATAGAGAATTTATTTCTTTTAATACTATTCAAACATTTCTAACTCTTTGCATTGTTTTATTTTTAATGCTTAACTAAAGTGGGGGAATTCTATATAATTACCTTTAATATGAACTTCTTAAATGTGCTATCTTCTTTTTTTCAAACTCATCATTGGTGAATGTACGGAGCATTTCTAATTCCTGAAACTTTATCACAGAAAAATTTTTTTGTTGATTAGTTTTTTTTTAAAATAAAGTACAATTCATGTTTGTACAATTTCTTACTATGGTATTTTTGATAGTGTGTTTAATACAACACACACCCATACAGAGACAAAGATAAGTAAAGTACATGAACTCAGCTTAAGAGCATATCAAATATTTAGGCAGTAATTTTTAATCTTACAATATGATGCAGCTTATATGAACTTAGTTGATAATTGCTGGAAAACTATTTCAAAAGTCAAATAGGGGCATGACAACAATTGTTAGTTTTTCGAATGATATAAAAACCCAAGATTACAGTGATCATATTTATATAGACATTTCTAATGTGATGAATAACACAAGGATGACACAGGTTTGCAGGTGACTGTTCTTCAGCACATAGCAGAAATAATATTAATTATGTTTGTAAAAAACATTATTATTATTAGTTACTAAAGAAATTTCCACTTGTCATATATACTGATCAGTGAAAAACATTAAAACAACTGTGAATTAGTTGATGAAATTGTCTGAAAGGTCATTCAGTAGTAGGAGTGGGTTTTGATGTGATACTTATCGGGGACTATACTGTCATGAAGTATCCTGTTGTTATAACAGGTGAAAAAAAGTAAAAGTTTTGACAGATGGTTGTAGCATTTTAGAAACTGCAAGTCTTTTTTTTTGCAGTACCTGAAACTGATGAATTTTGTTTTGCTTTACATCATATGGGTAAGCAAATTTTTCTATTGAGAAAACTTGGAACAACAAGTATAAGCACCAACATGATTAACAATGAATTTATTTGAACTCGATCTATTTCTTTTATAATCCTGGTGTAACATTCAATAAGTAGCATATGTCATCTAGTTGAATGTATCAATGCACTTAAAGTCTCTTATATTTCAATGGGGGCCTACTCTTATGTGATAGCTGATTTTTTTTTTTTTTATTGATCCAGTGTGTATTCTAATAATATTGGTATACTGATGAAAAAGTTTTTAATTTTATTAAATCGATAATACCGGTGAGACATGCTTATTCTGTTGAACTTGTTTAAATGGAATTTTGAGTTTATTTAGAGAGTAAACAGTTAAGAAATTAAGGAACATTTTTCTAATTTTCAAACTAGATTTTCTAGTGTGATTTCTGTGTGGTTTTTTAAGTAAGAAATTAAAATATATCAAAATGGGATTCAAATCTGTACATACAGGCATACATTTTTGTGTGTGTGTGTGTGTAATCTTAATTAACATGATTCATATATGTAAATACAGGCATACATTTTTTTTTTTTTTTTTTACATTTTAACTATGTGCTTCTATATGTAAGCCTTTCTTTAATTTGTATTCTTATTATCAACGATTAAAAAAGGAAATATTGTTTTACATCTATTTTAAATCATTGGGACAAATAAAAAAAAAAAAAAAATCAAGTTATAGCAATGAAATTGTTTCTTTAGTTATAAAATTTATCTGTAAATTTTTTTCTATTATTATTATTTGTGGTACAATAAAATTTATTTTAATTAAAAGTAAATTTAAGAACATAGAATTTCTCAAGTTTAACTTTTATTAATATTATGAATTTCTTTTGCAGAGGTTATTTATTATGTACCATAATTTCTTGCATATAATTCACATTCTTATTTTTTGGTACTAAAAATAAAATGATATTGAATAATCTGTAGAGGATTTGTACCTTAGTACTTATTTTCTGTAGCATTTCTTTTATCATTAAAGTTCCATTTTTGTTTCCATACTTGAATAGCATGCATTTACATGAGAATGCTATATAAAAATTACCGTACAATGCACTTAAAATTGTGCATGTTGCATTATGAAGAGCTGTGATAAAAACGAAAAGTGCTTATTGGTCATTTTCATACAAATGAAAACAAGCTTGCAAAAAATTATTAGTTACTTCATTCTGTTTTATCCACATTTATTCTATAACATTTGTGCATTTTATCCTGCCTTTTATTGTAAAAGATATGGCTACTTTCTGTCACCTGCAAGGTTTATGATTTCATTTATTTTAAAAAAAGAATTGCTTACATTTTTCTTACATTAAAGTTGTATATATTTTTTTAGATAAAAACATGTTCAAGAAATGTTTTTATAATTAATGGCAGGTAAAATATAAATAGTAAAACAAACAGGGAAATTACGGAAATTTGTATTAATGTTATAGTTGAACTATTAAAATTTTTATGTACATAAATACATATAAATGAAAAAAAAAAATTTCTACAAAATAACTGATAGTTTTTGAATTTAAAGCCACAGCATGATTTTGTAATACTTTTCTAAATTTTTATTTATTTATTATTCTTTTTTTATTGTTTATTATTATTATTATTTTGCAGGAAACTGTAATTAATGTTCATGAATGTGAAAAAGAAATGAGAAGATTAGTTGAAGAAAGATTATATGCTGAATCTGTCTATGAGGTAAGCTTATTCATAGAAAACAACTTAAATATCAAAATTTTAATTCTGAGAACTTAAAATTTAGAAATATGCTGTATAATTTTAAAACAACTTAAATTGTTTTTTTTTTTTTTTTTTTTAAATTAAAATAATGAAAGTGTTTTTATTTAGATATGTTTAAAAACTGCATTGAGTTTTTTTATATTAATTATTTGATACTCCAAAAATTTTAATTTGCTAAATTGTATTAATGATAATCAGTAGCTTTTTTCGGTTGTTTAATGGGAGATTTTAAAATCCAACCATTACTTACCTATAATATTTAGTTTATAAAGTTATTACAGAGTGGTGACAGAACTGGGAAGTCAGGGAATTTTATTGATTTGGAAAAGTCAGGAATATTAGTAAAAATATTAAATCAGGAAAAATTGCTGATGAGAGTATTTTGCGCCAAGCATGTCGCGATCGTTAATTTAGTAAGATCACTACAGAAGTGATCATGCGCGTTATCGGCGATTAAACATGCGCGCAATCGGTGATTTTTGTAGCGAAGCATGCTTACCAACTCGGTTTGTTACTCATTTTATGCCAACCTTACTTCTGTTTTCTTATGACGGACTGCCCAGTTTATGATTTACCTTATTTTAAACTTGTCTTTCATTAGTGTGTGTGTTTGCTTTTTGTTTGTGCTCTGTTGTACTCGTGCTATTATTTGTAATGCTATTGCTTAAGCCAATTTAGAAAAGTAAGGATTTAATGTTTTTAAAATTTATTATTATTATTCTTATTATTAAATATAATAATACAAATATTATTATATTTAATATGTTTTAAATATGTTTAAAAATATTTTATTAATTATTTATTGTGTATTAAGCTAAAATTCCTTTATTAAGCCTGATTTCATAATCTTTTAGCATCTCATTGATTGATATTTATTTTATATGTATCTATTTTTGTATTTAATTACTGAAAATTAAATCTTATCAATTATTATTTATATATATTTTAAGGTATTAATCTAAATTATTTAATCAAGTATCCTTTAGCCTATGTGTTGAATGCATATTTTTAATTTATTTATGTTTTTAATTATTAGAAAGTATTTAACTATTAATTCTACTTCCATTATATTTGTGCACAGAGGAAAAGAAGCAAAATTCAATGGTATAGTGTCGTCTTTAAAAAACATATTCAGGGAGAATTGCCGTTCGCCATTGTGTGATGCTTTACTATTTCTTTTCACTAGTTTCTTAGAAGAAAACAATTGTAAAAAATAAATCATGCAAATCCCTTTTAATAAAATAGTTTAAATGAAATAATTTATTTGTATTTATTTTTAGTAAGAGTTGTTACCTTGTAACAATTCGGAGGTTTACTTTAATAAATTTTTAGGATGGTCATTCTATTTTTTAATACTAAATTTCATAAAAGCATATTATTTTTCATATTAAATAACTGATAAAAATGTTTTTAATAACTTATGTTGTACGCATATAGTGATGCTGAGTAGAGAGAAAGCTAGTAGAGAACAGTAGAGAACTAATATAACTGTAGTAGAAAGAACTAATATAATTAGTAACCATAAGCCAAGAAAATAGTGTAAGTTTAGTCAGGGAAAAAAGTCAGAGAAACTTTTTCACAGTTTCTGTAGTCTCACGTATAATAGCAAGGATCATAAATAGTTTAGAATCTTATAAATTTTTATTAAAAAAGTTATGAATTTTGAAATGAACAGACAACCTAATAACTGTTGAGAATATTTGTTATTCTAGAAATTATTATTCACTTCAATAGATATTTTTATTAATACACTGTAGTGTTGAATTTTATTTTGAAATCAAATTAAGTATCAGCTAACAATTAGATAGAAAGAGTTTTATTACATGCTAATATGTATTGCAAAAAAAGATTTTAAAATCTCCACCCCTTCCCTCCTTTAGGATGTTGCACAGCATTTATGTACTTCCAAAGAAGAAAATAACTTTCTTCGGGATCAGAATTGCAATTTAAGTCATGATGTTCAAGCTTTGTTGCATATAATTCATCATGCACGTTCTACAGGACATTGGGAGGTGAGCTAAAGATATATTATATGAAGAATAAATTTAGATCATGCAAAATCAAGATATATGCTATGTAGATAATTTTTAAAAAGCATTTAAAATATTGTATAGGGATTTAAAATGCTTTTATGTGAGCTTTTCTAAGAATAATTGAAAAGGTTGGAATAGAAAAAAAGCTATATATATGAAAAAGGTATTGTATCATATATACTTGAAAAAAAGTCCTTTTATTACCAAAGATTAAACTTGCTTCATTTTGAATAGATTATATCTTTCTAAATTTTTGTCATTTTTAGTTGAGAAAAGATACTAATTATAACTTTGTCAATATGTGTGGCAAAATTTTAAATTGAACTTAATATACTACTAGCAGATATGACCTGCCAATAAATATTGTAATATATTTTACTTTGGTTAGTTTTGCTGATGAAAATTACCAGATAAAATATAATGTGGTGAAAGTAAAAATTAACCTCAAAATGTTATAGTTTTTAAGTAATAAAAAATATTTACATGTACATGGCACATTTGGTACATTTATATCAATAAACATCTAACTGTAATTTTAAATTATAGTATGGTAGAAGTTTCAATCATATTTAATATTAAATATACAGTAAAATTTTTTAATGTTTCACCTCATTTATGCATCTCTTATCATTAGTTTTCAAAAGTTCATGCTGAAGACATAAGAAAATAATGCCATTTGATTTTGATTGTTTCATTGGTATTTCTCAGTTGATGAAGTTTTCAATCAGACATACTTTTTTTGCAAATTTTGTCCCAATGATTTCATTTTTTTATGTAGCATAACAAATTGATGAGACTCAAGTAATGCAACAGTTTTTTTATTTTTTATGCTATAACCTTGAATCGTTCATAATCTAATTTTTGTAGTTAATTTGTACCTTTGATTTCTGCCGCTTTGATTTTGGAGTAGAAATTAATTAAGTGGTACATAAAAATTTTATTTTGTTATTTATAAATATATTTCAGAATATGAATTTTACATAATAAAACAGCTTAAGTTTTAACTGATAAATTTAATAATATTGTATGTTTATTTCGGAAGCACAGTACAATATTTTATTGTTTGATAGAAATTTTAAAGCCAAGGATTTATACGATTTACTCAATTATATCTAAAACAGTTTTATTTCATTTTATTACTGAAAATAATTGTACTTATATTGGTGAGTATAATATGGATTGAATTGAATTTTATTAAGTTTAATTTTCATTCATTTTTTTACAAAATAATAAAATATGTAAAAATAAAAAATTAATAGTTGTTTTATATTTTCATGAATATTTTAAATCAAAAATTTTTTTTTGCATATTATTCTTAATTGCTTAATTTTTAATAATTGACATATCAATTTGTGTGGATTAAAGTTTATATTCCATTTTAAGAACCGTCTTAATGAAATTTTCCATATTTCATTTTTTAAAACTGAATGAATTTATAGTATACAATTGTGTCATTTTTACTTACTTTGAGGATCTTTGTTTTCCCGAATGTTTATTCTTATGCAGTATACAGGGTTCTGTATTTATTTTATTTAAAAAATGTATTTGATATTTGTTAGGAGTAAAAATTGTTCTGTTGTATTTTTATTCCATGGAAAATGAAAAAAAGTCTTGAATTTTTTTAAAAATAAAAAATTTTACTATTTTTAAGATTTTACTACCAGCATTGAGATGAATTTTTCATGATCTTTATTAGATGAACTGTGTTACATTTTGTGAAGTTACTCCAGAACAAGTGTTTGGTCCAGTGCAATCCATTTCTAATGTGTAAGCTATATATATATTATGCTAAATTGACACATTATTTTTTATAAGTAGTAAATAAATCATTAATATGATTTATTCAGAATATGAATTTTGTATAATGGTGAAATATACCAAAATATTGTGTTAAATTTATATATTGAAAGATGTAACATGTGCATATATTTTGTCAAATTATAATTTATAGAAAAAAATTTTAATATATATTTTAAAATGTTCTTATATGCATTATATGATTTTGTATGTGTAGAGCCATAATGAATCATAATTGAAGTTTATGGATTAAAAATTTATAAGCTAGTGCATTATCAATGTAGCAGTGCATGAACACTATTAGGTTGAAAGCTTATGTGTTAGAATATGAAGACTAGAAGGTACATCAGGTTAAAAATAACTTTGATTTTAAATTAAAAGTATGATGTTACACAATCAATAAAATTAAATATCTTTTTTTTAATAAGTAAGGGATTAATAAGATTGTAGCTGAAGCAAACCATTTTAGCATTAGGTTTCCATCATAGTCTTGAATAATTTTCTCTGTAATAGTCAAATTTAGTATGTATGTATTTTTGAGTACTATACTCAAAAAAATTTTTTTATGTTTTAATATCTTAATTTCTTACCTATAATACATAGTTGTAATTTTCGGGGTTAAAAAATCCCGTACAATTGGGAAACAATTGGCTCCTCTTCATCTGTTTTCATTAACATATACACAAATAAAATCCTGCTTTTGTATCGTATTAAACTGGAATAAAAAATTTCAACTTTGGATTGCATTTTTAATATCATAATACTATAAAAAAGCACAACATGAAAAAAAATAAAATATACATTATAAATGGCATAAACCGTAAATAAGATTGGATGAAAGAACTAGTGTAAATACCAGATATTTCCAGTGAATAAGAATTGTTAAATACACAGTCCAGTCACATTAATGTGACCACCTGTCAAAAGCCAGAATAACCACCTTTGGCAGAGCGGACCGCTGCGAGACGTGCAGGAAGAGAGTCAATTAGGTTTCTGAAGGTGTTCACTGGGATGTTGAGCCATGCCGACTCCAGTGTCGTGGCCAGATGCGCTAGATTACGCGGTTGAGGATCCATGGCGCGAACAACCCGATCGAGGTGGTCCCACAGATTCTTGATTGGGATTAAATTCGGTGAGTTTGCTGGCCAGGGGAGTACGGTAAACTCATCCTGGTGCTCTTCGAACCACGCACATACACTGCGAGCTGTATGACACCTCGCATTGTCCTGCTGGTAATGCCATCATTCTGAGAAAAATAATTCGCATGTAGGGGTGGACATGGTCCGCAAGGACAGATGCGTACTTGTGCTAATCCATCGTGCCTTCCACAATGATGAGTGCACCCAGTGAATGCCAGGAAAACATTCCCAAACCATAATGCTCCCTCCTGCAGCTTGGATCCTTCCGGCAATTGTTGCAGGGTGTTTGCTTTCAGACGTTTCACGCCGTATACGCCAACGTCCATCTGTCCGATGGAGCATAAAACGTGATTCATCGGAAAAAGCCACTCTGTGGACGTCCAGTTTCGGTACTGGCGTGCAAATGCCAGCCTTCGTCGCCGATGAATAGCAGTCAGCATAGGTGCATTAACCAGACGTCTGCTGCGGAGGCCCATGCGCAGCAACGTTCGCTGAACCGTTGTTGAGGATACACTCTTGGTAGCCCCTTGGTTCATCTGGGCCGTCAGTTGCACGTCTATTCGCCCGAACGCATCTCCGTAGCCTTCGTTCGCCTCTGTCATCTATAGCCCGTGGTGCACCACATGTGCCACCCGCTGAATTTGGATAGTGCCATTTTGCCATGCACGATATACTTTTACCAAGGCGGCACGCGAACAGTTCTAAAATTAGCCGTTTCCGAAATGCTTCCACCCTTGGCCCGAAAGCCAATAATCATGCCCTTTTGGACGTCGGATAAATCGCTAAGTTTTCTGCATTACGCGAAGGATTGAAATGCTTTCCGATGCCCTAGGACATCCTTTATATACACTCCACTGAAATGTGCTGCCGCCTGCCGTTTGTGATTGGTTATTTCACGTTGACGTCGCAAGTAGGTGGTGGTCACATTAATGTGACTGGAATAGAATTTGTCGCGGATTTGAATTCAGAATCATTCTAATCTGATTGGAATTCATTTGGATATTCTTCTGTCGCTTAATTATCATTATAACCGCTAGATAAACTTGAATTTCGAGATATATCAGAGTCTTTTACTGATTTTGTCTTTATAAAAACATTTCTAATTGCTTTTTTGGTTACTTCGCCCTATGTCTTCTATTATCTACTCACACATTTCTATAAACGACTCGCGTCTCATCTTCATCTTTTCATAAAAGTACGACCTCTTTCCATCATCCATAATTCCCACAAATATCACCCTTTTACTTTTAAATGACTGATTTACTCCAACATCAAGAAGCTGCGATTTTTTGGTGAGACCTGGAATAATAGCTAATTTTGAAGATGCTCTTTTACGTTTTCACATTTCCATGAAAACGTAAGCATTAGCACTTAATTAAAAAGATCTTTTTCTTTTTCTCTAAATGCTATTTATCCATGCATTAATTCTCCTTCCTTAAGGCGAAATGAATGCATGGTTCAATTCTACTTCTATTGAAAGCGTTTTTCACATAAAAAATTATTATTGGTATTGCCGTGTCAGTTTTATATCGTTTACCGTGGGAAATTTTGTATCTTTTGCAGTTGAACAAACCACATCTGTGAAGGTTAATTTTTATACCCTACAATGTTTATAGGGACAGATTTGGGAACCTTGTAAATCAGCAGTTCGATTTGCAGAATAGTTGAACAACAACAGCATAATATCCATGATGAAAATTTTTTTTTTTTAAAATTATTTTCTTTTATTAAAGGAATTTTTATAAATTTTCATTTCTTCCCAATTTTTCGGCAACTTTTGGCGTACCGCTGAACGACGTTGAATAACAATATCACCCTCTTCATAGAGTGATAATATCAAGTGTTCCCACCATTAAAGTTTTTACCGAGTTTTATATGAGAACTTTTATGTTGAAACAGCAAAATCCTTTTCTTTATGAGATAGTACCCAGGAACACAATTTTTCTTCCAATTCAAGCCATAATTGACTTAAGTACCGGCAATTCCCATTTTTTCCATTCAAGTTTATCTTCTTTTCTTTTCCCAATGCTTCACATTCAATTCATTAATAAGGAAATTGATATTCTTCTAGCCTTTACATGCAATTTTAAGTTTAAATTCTGCAGTTTTGTTTATTTGACATTTTGAATGCTCAAAGAAAGAAAAGGTGAAGTTTAATATCTATACCTGAGACAAAGTTGTGTTAAAATAGGAACACGAAAAAATCACTAAGAGAAGAGGAATTGAAATCCTCTCCCTCACCATAGATAATTGGTCATAATTGAGTTGCTAGAATATTAATCTGAAATGAAATAATTTATGAATGTTTTATTGGACAATTACCAGTAATAGCTAATCATAGAACTGTAGCATTGTCATTTATCAGCAGATAAAAACATTTGAAAAAGTATTTTTACTGAATAAAATTTTATTGATTACTTTTGGTGTAAAAAAGAAAAAAAAAACCTTCACCGATAATGTGCACCCCGAAATTTTTATGATTCCTTAGCATATAAATTCACGAATTATATTTATGATATTATGGTATTTTTCTAATTTAGTTTATTATCTAGTTTGTAAGGATTAAAAATTTATCAATTATAAAGCTACTACATTACTGTGTAGCAAAAAAAAAAAAATGATGAAATTTATTTATTTCGTAATAATATCTGATTGCTTTTCAACTTGAATCAGGTAATTTAGGTCCTGGTTTATATTTTTAAGCAAAGGGAGTCCTTGATGTAAATTTTATCTATGACTTCTTTTATCTTTCCTATTATTTATTTCTTCTTCAACTCTTACATTTTTGAAATTTATCAATTCTTGATCAGACAATTAACAACCTTCTTTATGATTTTCTTATTCTTCATATTTATTAATTGTGAATTCTAAACATAATTTTCTTGGGATTTCAAAAATTTCTTCACCAAATTATTTTAACAATTTCTATCTTTTAATTTGTTATTTTTTAAAATTGTAAATGCAAGGGAATGACAATGTAAATTGTTACAACTTAAATCTTTGAAAATCAAGGACTACCTGCAACCTGGATTTGTAAGGTATGATTTGTGTGTGTGTACTATCTTATTTAACTTTTTCAAATACAACTGCAGTGCTCAATTCCAGTGCTTGTTTTAAAGATTATATAAGAAAATAAATTTAAATTCTAAAATTTGGAATAAAATTACTTCTGAAGTATTAAAAAATAAATTTAATAAAAAAATTTTTGACTAGGTAATCACATTAAATTGAAATCAAGATATAAATTATTAAAATTTATAATATTTTTTAACATTGAAAGAAAACTCATTTTTATTCTTTATAGATAATGGTAGGTAAGTGTGATTTTCATAAACAGCATTAAAAAAATCTTGAAATTTAAGATGAAAGATTGAATTAATGAATCAGTTTAAAGTATAAAATTTACAAAAATAATTATAGATATAAAAGCTTATGGGAATTAATAAAATATTTAAAAAGAAGCAGTTTAAACTTTTTTTCTCGGATATTCATTAATTATAGTTTTTTATAATCACTTGAACAGTTAATTATATATTTCTTTTAAAATCTAAAGCCATCTTAAGAAAGCAATATTTTAAAATTTAGAATAAGCATCTTTTAAAATTTTGACAGTGTCTCGAAAGCATTAAAAAATGCCACTTTTTCTGTAGGATCTATATTTTATCTGAATCTACTAAATCTGAATTTATATTTTCATTAATTTATTTATTTTATTTCTTCAGTTTTCAATATCAGTATTTTGTTGATTAAAAAATTCCAATGCTTTCCCTACCAGCTGAGAAAATTCTTTTCTTTCACCCATTTCAAGTACTGTTTATTGTGATTAAAAATAATCAGGAATAAATGCAAACCCACAAAATTCTGATTATTCACTGAATTCTTTTGGTAATTATAATTTGACGATTGCAAAATTTTGATTGCTACATATATATTTGTCAGGATAATCTGTTATTTCTTTCCTCTTAGTTTTAAAATTTCAGCATTTGTTATCATGTTAGGAAGTTTATGTTTAAAGTTACCCATTCATAATTCAATTGCTGAATATTTAATTATTTTTGTTGTTAATAACAAAATAATTAATCTCAGATAGTCATAAAGGAAAAGTTGGGATTTTTTTTTTTGAATGACTTATAACTTGATTTGGATCAGAATGACATATATCAACTATCCAAGGTATGATAATGTGTGTGTAAATTTTGATTTAATGTATAATTCTAATTAGATTAAGTTATACTTCAAAACTTAATCGTCACAGTAAATTTTATTCAAATCTGGATTTCATGAACTATGGATCACCTAATTTATGAACCTTCTAATTTATTGACAGTTATATTCAGAAAATAATAATTTTGAATGTCAATGATAGTTTTTTGGGGAAAAGGAAAGTGGTACTATCTTCCATAAGAGATTTTAGAGGAAACTCCTGCATTTGCATATTTAATAAAATAACACCTGAAGAGCACTTACCAAATAGTCAGTGGAAGATATTCTGTCACGATTATGATTTGAGTCTGCTCATTTTTTTAAAACAGTAATTACAATTCTCACCACTAGGTAGAATTGATTTTTTTATAGGCATATATTCTATAACTAGGCAATCTCCCACTTGACTATGAGTTAAGTACTACTTTTTAAAAAATATGATTGTTTTTTTGCATGTTTTTAAACTTAGTATTTGCATTATTTAATTTTAATTTGTGCAATTATTTTATTTAAATAAGAAAATATCAGAAATGTATGCAAAATACATATTAACAATAACAGAAAATTCTTGTAAAACTGTTTAAAAACACATTTCCTCACACTATAACCGACAGAATAAATACAAAGAAAAATGTGAGAATATGTTAGCTTTTAAAAGAATAATTTGCTCTCCTATTTTTTATATTTTACCTTGTATTAATTTAATTTACTTATTGTTTGTTCACAACATAAATGCAGAATTAAAAAAATATGTATTCTACAAATAGGGAAGAATAAATTAATAAAATGAAAGTATGTTTAGTAATAATTCTGCTAAAGTTCTTTAATACTTGGTTAGAGATTTTTCAAACTGTTAACTATTTAAAAATATTTAATTAACTTAAAACTCCAGAACACTATGACCAACAGAAAAAGGGAGGGGGGATGCTTTTATTTCTGATATTTAAATTTAAACTATTAAAATTGTTTTATCTATTATTTGTATATGAATGGGTTTGATAAGTATAAAAATTCTGTTTTCAATATTTGAAATTTAGTTAGTTAAATTATCAAAATGTTCTGTCTCTGTTATGTTTCTAAATAATTTTATTTGATTTATACTTTTATTTTATTGAGAAAACTTATTGTAAAGACAAATAAGAGTTAAAAATAAAGCATTTTATGGTTGTGTAAAATAACTGAATTTTTCTCAATTTTTAAAGTTAAAACTAATATCCTATATATATATATATATAATTTTATGCATCTTTTATCATAGGAATGTTCCAGAACTTCCACAGTCAGATTTTGAAGCTATTGATGTTGGGAACAAAGTGAGATTTTAACACTTATTATTACTATTTTTTTACAAATGTCATTTTCTTGCTCTCACACTTATTTTATTAAATATTCAATTTTTATCATATTATGATTTAGTTTGTTTCTCAAAAATTTAAAAATATTATAAAAGGAAGTTCTATTATCAGTCCAAATTAAGCCTAAGCATTATTTTTTTTGTGTATGATCTATGCTAAATAAATCTTGACTGCTAATAGTTACCAAATAACTTATTATGTAGTGTATCCACTATTAATTTTCTCTCCAGGAGCACATTTCTTCTAGATTTGTATGGATATCATTACACCAGGGTGAAGCATTGGTTTTTATCTTCTTTTTGTCCTCTTATTTTCTTTTTATGAAGAATACATACTTCATCATTTTTGTTATAGCTTGTTGCGATTTAGTATTTTGTGTATTATATAGGGTTTGATTATTTTGCTCTTTCTTCCTCTAATTTATTGATTATGTTGCTATTTATTTTTGTTACTTATATTAACACCTTTGACACCCAACATATGATTATTCTGACCCTCATGTTTGCTGTGCATGGTGTGACTCATATCACAAGAAAAGGGGATGCTATGATTGAGTCCAGGCAAAATTGCAACACATGCATGGGCACACTTTCTCTTAGTCGTGTGGTACATCTCTTTTTCAGCTTGTATCAATTGGCCATTAGCTATCAACCCTTTGTGGTTGAAGCTGCTTGGAATTCAAGCAATGGATCACTTCCTGGACATCTAACTAAGGGTGGAGGTCATTTAAGGGAGGTGATCCCTGATTGTGCAATCCCTTTACCAGACCCCCTCAACCCCTTTACCAGTTAATTTTTCATTTACTTATTAATTGGATTTAATTTTTAACTTATGTACACTATCCCTTTTAATTTATTTATTGCTTCCTTAGAATTATACACCACAGTTTGAAAACTTTTTATGATCCCTTAATAATTTAGATAATTTTACTAATTTAGATAATTTAATTTTTAATAATTTAGATAATTTACTAATTTTACTGTCCCTTATAATTTAGATAATTTACTTACTAAATAAGAGGACAAAACATAGGAGCAAGAATAACAAATGGACACATATTTTATTCTAGCTTTGAAATAGTCCTCTGTCTATTATTATGACTTTATGTAAATCAACAAATTTAATATTACACACATGATTTCTGTAATAGCTGTCAGCTATTCGTTTACAATAGCCAATATAACACTATTCAAAATTGTTTTGATCAGAAAATGCTTCAGACTCTGTTGTTTCTATTTTAGACAATAAATTTTTAAAAAAAGGTTATGCTCCAAAAATTTTATGGCATATCAGTATTTATCTAGTTTCATTTTTCTTTTTACATTCATTTAAAGCTCATGCAGTGCCATCTATCAAGTACTTTTTTTTTTTTTTTTTTTTGTTATTATGATAATATTTTCATGAGGTGAGATAAATCTTTCAAAGTGGTTGTAACAATGTAATTTCAAAATGATTTTCTAATTGGATCCTTCTAATATTAATACAGTCTACCGTTGGACACAAGAGAAACTCATAATAAGGATTTTTTTTTTTGATAATTATGCATTGACTGCATTAAAACAAGAAAGGTACTTTTGCTTACTCTGTACAAAATAACTATACTTGAGATATTGAACATGGTATTTTAAAGTGATTGCTGTTTTGATGAGACAAATCTTATGTTGATTCATAAGTTAAAAAATTGCTATGATATATTTAGTATTTTTTCTTCTTTTTTATAATACTTTTGTAGGTATTATAAATAAATATTTTTTGTTTATAGGTTTCGAGCTTTGATAACTCATCACAAGAAGCAACTGATTCTAGTACGTCTAGTCCATATACAGTTCATCCAATGAGTGTACATTTAAGTGATAACAATTCTAATAGTCATTCATTCAGTGATGACAGCCATAATGAGGTATTTCCCTCTTTTTTTTCATGTTGTATTTTAAATTAAAATGAATGAAATTAAAAAACCCCATTAAATGTGAATAGTGTCATGTATTTATACATCAAGCATGACTATTTTATTTGTATTTTTAAAAGTATGCCTTATTTAAAAATAAATTGCCCTATTTATTTAAATAAGAATCTAAAATCATTATTATTTTATATAAAATAATTTTTTATTAATATACAGTAACTATTGTATGAATTTAATTGACTTTTAAAATGGGAATATTATATATATACGGAATGATTATTAAAAATCTTTCTCAATATATGAGTCCCTAGCTATCATACCATTCACAGAAACTGAATGGAATTTTTGTTTAAGGTATTTTGAGGTTTTTTAAGGCTCAAGAATCATATAAAAAACAACAATTAAACTCTAATACTTAGTTACAATGACATGTTTTCGAAAAATTCAAATAGCAACACCTCTTTTTTTTTTTTTTTTTTATTGGAATGTGATCTTTATAGTGAAAAACCATAAATAGTGTTGGAACTGTACCTGTAGCATAAAACTCAACAGAAAGCAAAACATTTTAATGTGTCTCACAAATTTTCCCTCTTGACCTCCTTCACACATGATGACGCTTTGCATACGGTTGGTAATGGATAGAACTGAAACATGTACCATGACAAGACGAATCTGTTGAACCTGACGTCTGCATACTTTCAAATCAGATGCAATTTGCAGATTAAATGCATACACTTTGGATTTCAGGTATCCCTACAGTGAAATGCTCTGACATTGTGTGGATGGAAGATGGCGCTCACCAATTGTGAGGTCTTCTGTCAAATGTTTCTTAACGCAACACTCCCGATCTCGTTCCAATGGATTTATGCTGCCAAATCGTGTAACTGTAACTGTTGTTTTTCATATGATTCTTGAGCTCATACCTAAAAATACCTTAAATCAAAATTTCATTGGGTTTTCTATGAATGGTATGATAGCTAGGGACTTGTATATCAAAAACGATTTTTTTATAATCACCCTGTGTGTGTGTATATATATATGTATATATATATATATCACCCTGTGTGTATATATATATATATCACCCTGTTTATATATACACTTCTGGCCTTTAAAATTGCTACACCAAGTAGGCGACATGCTACAGACGTGAAATTTAAACGATAGGAACTAGGTGCTGTGATATGCAAATGAATTAACTTTTCAGCGCAATCAGACAAAGCAGGTGCCTCTAGCGACACCTACAATGTGTTTAAATGAGGAAATTGTTTAGCTACTTTCCCATACACAATATTTGCGCCGCCCACTCCTACTCGGGTCACCAACCTTTCCTCCTCTACCATTGATCTAACCCTTCTAAATAATTTTCATGTTCCTTTCTCTATTGAATCCTTAATTGAGCTTTCCTCTGATCACAATCCGGTTATGTTAAATTTCTCCCTAACTTATGAAACTCTTGAACTAACCCGTAATGTTTCTACTAATTGGTCAAAATTTAATAGCATTCTCTGTAACCCTTCTAATGATAACCTAGACCTTGATTCCTCTCTCATGATTGACGCGGAAGTTAGTCGAATTACTAACATTATACACAACGCATATGCTAACTCCTCTAAGCCAGTTCACAACAATAACATTCACTTCCTTCCTGCACACATCAAAACGCTCATTGCTGACAGAAATCGCAATAGAAAGATTTGGCAAAGACATCGCGATCCTATCTCAAAAACTCACTATAACAGATCACAAGCCAAGCTTCGTAAATCTTTACATGAATTCACGCAAAGCAACTGGACCAATCGTTTGCAGGCTCTACATCCAGCAGATGGCTCCATCTGGCGTGCGGTTAAGCAGTTAAAAGGGGCTAAAATTAAAGTTTCCGATCTAAAGGACGCGAATTCTGCGCCGATATTAAATGATTTAGACAAAGCAAATTTGCTCGCGGGCAGCTTTCAGGATCAGTTCCAAGTAAATAATCTCTAACCCGCTTACTAACGACACCGTTAAAAATTCTGTAACTCTTTTAAATTCTACATGCAATCCCAATAAACTTGTTAAAATTAATCCGTCTTTACTTTATGAATATATTTGTAAACTTAAAATTAATAAAGCGCCTGGTGCGGATAATGTTACTAATAAAATGCTCAAAAACCTGCCGCATAATATTATTTTACGTATTGCTAATTTAATCACTGCCATTATTAAACTTTCTTATTTTCCCCTTTCCTGGAGGAAAGCCATTGTTCTACCTATTCTTAAACCTGGAAAGGATCCTTCTAACCCCAGTAATTATCACCCTATCTCTCTTCTTTCTACTTTAAGTAAGTTAACGGAATTCGTAATTCTGCATAAAATTAAAAAACATCTCTCTAAACACTCTATTATGATTCCACAGCAATTTGGTTTCACTTCTCAGCTTAGCACGACGCATCAACTCCTTCGCATTACGGAAATGATCTCTGAAGGTCTAACTAAAAAGGTTCTAACGGGAATTGTTTTCCTAGATGTAGCCAAAGCATTTGATAGAGTCTGGATCGATGACTTAATTCATAAACTCATTGCCTACAAGTTTCCGGTATACTTAACACTGCTCATCAAGTCTTACCTATGCGACAGAACTTTCACTGTTAAAGTTAACAACGCTCTCTCTGCTGACAAGAAAATTGGAGCGGGAGTTCCACAAGGATCATTAATTGGTCCAACTCTTTTCAATTTGTACATAAATGACATTCCACAGACACATAGTATTTCGCTTGGAATCTACGCTGATGATACAGCAGTCATCACCTCTGGTAAAACACTTACAGACATTCAACTATATTTTCATGACCTACTTCACTCATCTTGAAGCTTGGCTTACTAGATGGCGAATAAAAATCAACGTAGATAAAACAGAAGCTGTGCTCTTCACGAGGAGAAGACTTGCGCCTCCTAACATTTATCTTTTTAACCAATTAATCAACTGGTCTACTAATGCTAAATATCTGGGAGTTTATCTTGATAATAAACTAACCTATAATACTCATTTTAGTAACATTAAAAGAAAAGCTAACAACTGCATCCGCATGCTGTATCCATATATTAATAAAAACTCACCTCTTTCCTTAGAAAATAAACTAATTATTTATATGTACTATTTGCGGCCCGTAATAACTTATGCTTGCCCGGTTTGGGGTACTGCTGCAAGGTACCAGATTAATTTCATTAAACGTTTTGAAAATAAGATCCTTAGAATGATCACTAGTTCTCCATGGTACTTTAGAAATGATGACATCCGTCGTTGTTTAGCCTTTCCCTACTATTCAAAATTTTATGCTGAAGCTTGCGACTAATTTTTACGCAAATCTAAACTCTATTCCGAATGATGAAATTCGTAATCTTCCAAGATACGATTTCACATTACCGGAAAACGCTAAGCGCCCACGGGCGTCTCTGCATAATTTGCACCATACCTAGATCCTTGTCATCATTTCTAGCAGCAATTACTCTACTTTGTAGTAGTTTTCATCTGTTCTATTCTTTTTGTATATTTTTGTGTCATGCATTGTATATTAATTGTTTGTATATATTATACTTAGTAGTTTTCGTAGTATTAATTGTTGTTTGTATATATTATACTAAGTAGTTTTCGTAGTATTTTTTCAATCTCTTTTTTCGTCTTAATTTTTAATTTTGCATTTCTTATTTTCTCTTTAACTTTGCACTTGTAAATTTTTATGTAATCTGGGCAGACCATTATCACTTATTCCTTTTATTCTCTATATTATTAATGTTTCTCTCTCCAATGGACTTTACTGTGTGCCACTCTGGAGTAAAGGTCGAAAAATGACAAGGCACTCCGTGAACTTAAATGATGATGATTTCCCATACACAAATTACATTTGAACGTTGTTGCCTGGTGAAAAGTTGTTGTGATGCCTCGTGCAAGAAGCAGAAGTGCGTACCACTACGTTTCTGGCTTTGATAAAGGTCGAATTGCACCGGGATTGCGGTCTATCGTATCACAGTGTTGCTGCTCGCGTCGGTCGAGATCCAATGACTGTTAGCAGAATATGGAATCGATGGGTTTAGGACGGTAATATGGAACGCCGTGCTGGATCTCAACGGCCCCCAATCACTAGCAGCCGAGAAGACAGACATGTTACCCGCATGGCTTTAATGGATCGTGCAGCCACGTCACGAGCCCTGAATCAAGAATCGGGGTCGTTTGCAAGACAACAAGCGTCTGCACGAACAGTTCGACGATGTTTGCAGCAGCATGGACTCTCAACTCGGAGACCATGGCTGCGGCTACCCTTGACGCTGCATCACAGACAGGAGCGTCTTCAATGGTGTGATCAACGACGAACCTGGGCGCACAAATAGCAGTACATCATTTTCAGATGAATCCAGGTTTTGTTTACAGCATCAAGACGGTCGCATCCGTGTTTGGCGGCATCGTGGTGAACGCACATTGGCAGCGTGCATTCGTCGTCGTCATACTGGCCCATCACCTAGCTTGATGGTATGGCGTGCTATTGGATACATGTCTTGGCACCTCTTGTTTGCATTGACGGTATTTTGAACAGTGCACGTTACATTTCTGGTATATTACGACTCGTGGTTTTACCCTTTATTCGAGCCCTGCGAAACCCTACGTTTCAGCAGGATAATACACGATCACATTGTACGGACCTTCTTTTATACGGAAAATGCTCGGTTGTTGACTCGGCCTGCACGTTCACCAGATCTCTTGCCAATAGAGAACTTCTGGTCCATGGCTACCGAGCGACTGGCTCATCGCCATGCGCCAGTCACTACGGTTGATGAGCTGGGCATCGTGTTGAAGCTGTATGGGCATCTGTACCTGTACATGCCATCCAATCTCTGACTCAATGCACAGGCGTATAAGTGCTGTTATTACTTTAAGAGGTGGTTGTTCTGGGTACTGATTTCTCAGGATCTATGCACCCAAATTTCTTGAAAATTTAATCACTTGTTATTTCCAGTATAATATATTTGTCAATAAATATCATTTTGTTATCTGCATTTCTTCCTGGTGTAGCAATTTTATTGGCCAGTAGTGTATATATACACTAATATATTATATTTCAAAAATATAAATGCAAGGAACATTTAATAAAACCTCTTGTGGTTTTTAGATGCTAAGATTAGTTTAAGCAAAATTAGTTTTTTTAAGTACATAATACTTAATTTTTAAATTATATGATTCTTTTATTTACTCTTGTTAATATTTATTAACAAAAACTTTGAAAATTCTAATACTTTGGATAGATTTTGTGGTCATAAATGCTAATTATATTTTTTTTTTTTAAAATCCTTTCTTCTTGTATACTAAAAACCCCATTTTTTATTTTTGTTAAATTTAATTATTGCAAAATCACTTTTATCAAAATAATTTTTGCTGCCTTTTTAATTAATCACATTATTTGCATTAATCATACATTGTCAATTGTGAATATTACCATGTTTATCTAATAAATGTTATTGGTCTATAAATGAAAAATATATATATATTGTATCTAATGTGCGATTCTTTCAATTTGTGTGATTTAAATGGTGAAAAGTGACCAATTAAAATGATGAAGAGAATCAAACCTTTATTGAATTTGGCTAATAAACATTAATTTTCATTCTACTTAAAATTTTTTATTAATTAAACATTTTAAAATTTTATTTTGATGATAAAAATGCATTCGAGCTCATCAAGTAAAGAGCATTTATTGTTCTGTTATAGAATATTTCAAATCTTTTATATCAATTTATTAGCAGGTAAGGTACCCTTTCCTTAATTAGTATCAACATAATTAGATGCATTCTCTGTCGACTCTATGAAAGTATTCTTACAGAATTGTCTTCTTCTTTCTTCAGAATCTTACAGAATCATGTATCAGAATTCTTACAGATTCATGTATTAAAATTTTTCTTGTGTTGTATAGATTGGATTCTATAATTACTGACAGAAATTTATTATACTATAGCATATTTTGAAAGTATTATGGTTGTTATTTTTATTTTTTAAGCTTCTTGAGAAGGATAAAAAGATCAGATTTTTGGAGTCACAGCTATCTGAACTGAAGCATCAGTTATCCATGAAAGAAGCAGAATGTGAATGTCATCTCTGGAAATTGGAAATGTTGATGCAACAGAACAGAGTGGGTGATACTTTTTATTTTTAAAAGATTATCAATAGAAATTGTAATTATATTTAGGTATACTTCATGCAATAAAAATAATTTGTTGCTGTTTCTTGAACATTTATTAAAAAAAAAAACAATATATATATATATAATGTGTTGAATTTGTTTTTGTCTAGTGTATGTTAATTTGAGCTTACATTGATATTTATAATTGTTTTACAGAATCGTGTACAAATCTTTCCACCTGATATACCATCTAGTGGTACCTCTCTACCCAAATGTATTTCATTACCTGATATTGGAAACATATATGGTTTCACTAGTGTAGGGCGCAAATCACATTCATATTGTACATTTAACTTAAAACCAAAATATAATGTCATTGACATACCTGAAACTCAAAAATGTAAATTAAATGCTGAGAAATCTGAACGTGTTCCATGCATTCGTAAAGGACAAAGTGAACCTCATCTTTTTATGATTGGTGATAATATCTATGTGTACCGACCTTGTGAGCCTATAAAGAAAGTTTCCAACATTGCTTTACATGATGATTATGATATGAGTATCCCACAATGTGAAAGTATTGATTTGAGATTTCCTACTGAAGAATTGAGAACAAATGTTTGTAACTGGGCTGCCTTAAGCAAAAGTAGATCGTATGGTGCCCCTCAGCGACCACATTTTAAGGTTAGTATTTAATTATTTACATTGATTTTATTAAAATTTTCTTAATTAAAAGTAAATATTTCAGTGTTGATTAAAAAGAGATTATTATAAAAAATTTAAATTTTAATTAAATTAAAAAAATTTTAGAAACTGAATGCAATTAAATTTTATATTTTTATTTTTGCATATATTATTCTTTAGAATGTGTACGGCAGTTGAAATAATTCTTTTCTTTATTAATTATTAAGCTTTTATTCTTTTTAATTATGAGTATTTAGTATAGATTTTCCATTGATTCAAATTGGTTATTTTCAATATTAAAAAAAAAAAAAAAAAAAAAAATAGCACAAAAATTTCTTTTAAAGAGATTAGATAAGACAAAAGTAGTTTTTTTCTTTTCTTTTAAAAAAAAACCTGCTTAATTAAGTAAAGTTGTTCTCAGAAATAATAATGATATAAAGAATGGAGGAGTATGGGTGGGAAGTAAAATGAGTTGCAACTTACAAAGTCATAAATATATAGAAGTCTGGTATGAAAATTAGATTAAAAGCATTTTATTTTTAATACATTTGATATACTTTTAAATATTGGATATTTTAAGGATGATGATTCATGTAGTTCACATACTTGTTCTGATCCTGAAATTGAAAAATTAAATAAGGAAATGTTTGTTCAATTTTTTGGTGAGAAGGTATCTTGTTCTGTCCAAACTGAAGATAAAGTTACTTATTCGATTGGTTTACAAGCTGCTATAAAGCGAGTGAGTATATTTTTCTTTAAAAGAAATCTTTTGCAATATTTTTTTCATTATTCCCAATAATTCGATTCTTTGTAGACGAAATGTTCTTTTTAAGCAAGTGCAATACAAAAAAAATTTCAACTATTGTATAAACCTTTTTGTTGGAATTTTTTTTTTTTTTTTTTTTTTTACTCTGTTACCCTGGTTTAGTTTAGTGGGCTTTGTTTCTGAGGGACCTAGCTAATTTCAGCCCCTGTTGGTGAACCAATTTGAAGATTATGTCTTATGTTCCAGAACTCATAAAAAGTAAGAGTATACTTGTTAGCAGGAAAAATGCATGGGAAAAAAAAAAAAAAAAAAAAAAAAAACCTACACCATTTGTTTGTTTTCTTAAATGCTGAGATAAAGGATTTGCAGTGAAAAATCATGTATGTGTTATGTTATTTAAAACAAAATTTTTTATTTTTCTGTGTACTCTTTATTATTATTATTAGTGTTTAAACTGAATTTGTCTTAGATATATTATACACGTTATTTTATAAACTTTTAGTGTTCCATACTTGTCATGATCATTATTAACTCAGATTATCAAAATTGGGCTATATTTTTCTACTTGACTAATAGTATTTCTTAATGAATGTAAGTAATAGACTTATCGAATCTTATTAAAATTATTACATTTTAATATTTTGTTGTGACCTTTTTTTTTTTAAAATATTTTCTTTTTAAATTTTTAAAAATATATTCTCATTTTGATGCTTGATTTTTTTTTTTTTTTTTTTTTTCCCCCTTCAAAACACTTTTGATGTATCTAAACCAGATGTATCAGAATTTAAACAGGAAATTAAGTATAGTTAGCTCTCAGTTTAAAGATAACTTATGTTTTTGTGTAATTTAAAGTAGAATTCATTTGTGTTTCATGATTAAACTTATAGCGATGGATTATATATTCACAACAGTAATTTTAAATCTGGTAATTTGAGCATATTTCAGTTAGTTATGCTAAATCAACTAAAGATTTGACATTTGATAATTCTTCTCTGTGGAAATTTCTTTTAGATTTTTATACAAATTTGAAGGAAAAAAATATGAATTGAAAAAAATTAGAATGAGTTTTTTAAAAATGAAATCGATACTACTATTACCACTATAAATGCTCTACAAAATATTTATGTAAATTAACGTATGTCAGCATAAAGACTAGAATTCATAATTGGAAAGAACATGATTTTGTATAATGGCACACTTAACGTTTCAGTTTAAACTTGAAAACGATTTTCTGATTAAAATATATATATATAAAATTTGGAAATTAATTTATGTCTTCACCATAAGTAATCAACCTTCTCTCTAATATTTCTCATGACCAAGATCTTTATTTTAAAAATGATCAACTTACTTTTCCTTAGAATTTTATAGAGATCTTTTATTATATCACATAAAATATTATAAATTGTTTTTTGTCTTTAGTAGGTGGAAAAATTTCATGTTATCAGTGAACTACTAGTTTCCTATTTTAAAATTTTAAGCATTTATTTCTGTATTGTCTCTTTACTGCTAGTTATTTAAAGATAATGCTATTTTTATATTTTATCTACATTGATTTATTTATATGGATCAATTATGTGCTTTCTGGAATTTATTTAGAAGTATTTGTACCAAATGTGTTTCGTAAGTGTCTCCTTTCACCAAACATTTTTGTATATCTTTCAAGCCTTCGTCTCTTTTAAGCTTTGCAAATTGTACTGCTCTATTCATTTAATTTTCTGTTTGTTTAATTAAATTTATATTTTAAACTGAATATAGGCATATATTTTCAGCAATTTATTTTGTTAAAAGTGTTATTTCTTTTTAATGAAATTATTAAAATCCTTTCACCATATCAAAAATTGTAGTGTCTGTATAATCCATGAATTTGATGGATTCATTGCCAAACTTGATTCAATATTCCTTGCAATAATACTCTGATGTAATAATGTTTATTTTTGTAATTCTCTTATATTATAGTGGAAGTAATGAAATTGTATCTGGTAACAGGATTATTAATTCAAAATTAAGGTGACCTGAAATTTCTTGGATCACATAATACATTCTGTAATATCAGTATAGCTTTTAAATGTTATTTTATTTATTAGTTTTTCCCACACTTTGTATAAAACTGTCAGAGCCATTCTTCAAACAAATCAGTGGTAACTCAAGTTTTTTATTTGCTGCTTTATTTAGAGTTCATTGTCATAGTTTTATATCACCCAACTTTCCTCGGTTAGCTTGAATTTCTTTTTTACGTTGAGAGAAGATTAAAGAATCTCAATTATTTCGATGGGATTGCTAGATACTACATAATGACGCAGTTCTTGTAAGAAGATGATTGAAGTTCAACTAATTAATATTTATTTACATAATGACATGGAAGACGATCACAGGAACACAACACACAATTCTAATATAATTCACAGCTATTTACAACTTGCTTCAATACATTTCTGGGGAAAAAATCTTTGCGCCTTGACATGCGCAGAGCAACAGCAGCCAAACCATACCACACCATGCCTGCAGGAAGCCAAATCGTATATTGAAACTAAAACGATTCTCATGGGATGAAGAAATCGCTTGAGATATTATGTAGAGTATGTCACTTCACTGTTTTGTGGTGAAACGAAATTAGGATGATTTGAACCAGGGTTCTCCTTGTTGTGTTGTTGTCCTTGCAACATGTTTCCTGCATGTTGCAGTTTATTTATTATTATAGTTTTATCTTTTATTATAATTCTTTTCTGAATGATGATTAAGTAATTTAAAAATTAGCAGGATTATACTACATAATCACTTGAAGCTTTACTGTGTGTAAGTAATGTAGCCTGTCTTTACTTTAAATTTTACTACAGCAAAGTCATTTTTTTTAAATATAAGATCTCTGATACTCTAGAATGACCTGTCATTTGTGAATGTTTTAAAATTTAGATTTATTTATTTAAACTGTCTATACATTACAATAAAAGAAATTTATTTTTAAAACAAATATATATTTAATATTGACACAGAATTAAAATGCAAAATTTTTGTGTGACTTAGAATCGAAACCTATCAGTCAACTAAACATCTATACTAAATTGAGCAATTTCTTTTAGCTTAATTTAATGGTTCCACTTGATTTCTTAATTATTTAAGTGAATATTCATTTAAAAACGAAATTAAAATTTATTACAAAAAATCAATATTTCCTATCTCGGAATTTTTCTATTTTCATTAATTTAGTGTTATTTCAAATTTGGAATGACAGATTATATGTTAAATACTTCATGAAAAAATGACATCTTTAAATTCACATATCCGAAAAAAAAAAAAAAAAGATTATTTTTCTCTTAGTAACCTGAATAATTAAAGTTGCTTTAATTATCTAATCCAGTTACTTTACCTGAAGCAAATATTGGCCCCATAAATATATAAAAGTTGTTTTTATCAATCATATTTATTGTTGTGAGTTTCTTGATTTTTTACTGATTCTAATATGAAATAACTGTAGAAGATTAAATTACTCAATTGATTAAAGTATTATGTAACTTTGTGCTGATTTCCTGGATGTTAATTAGTTTTTAACATATTTATTGTGCCATGTCATAATAGCCTAACATGTAAATGTAATGGGTCAGTTATAATATAGTCAGCGTATAATTGCATGAAGTTTCAGATTTTTAAAACCTTATTTTGAAGTTCTCCCTCCACTTCATATTTTTCATTGGGTGAATATACGACTGTTTATTTAAAAACTTTTTATCAAAATTTACTTTATTGGAACAAAATATAACTTGCTTTTAAAAATGATCTCATTAGCTTCTATTCTCTTTTATTTAGTGGTTTACTATGTATATGGTTATATTCTAAAAATCTGGAAAGTTTAGATTTATAGTTATATTTTAGTTATTTTCAGTTTACTCTTAGTAATAATTTTGTTTTTATTGTCCACACAAATTTTTATAAAATTTGTGTAAGATGTATATAAAAAAAATTTGCTTTTTCACATATTTTTAAAGTTTTGCTTATTTATTTCTTTTATTTATTGAAAGTTAAAATGATATTTGTAAAAATAATCTAGTGTGTAATCTGTGTTCAGTTTTTTGTTCAGATTGCATATTTTTTATGTATCAACAGTATTTTCAAAAACTTTAATTTTATAGGACGGTGATTCTGATTGCTGTTCTGATCCTGGTGTTCAAAGCATTGACAGAAAAATTATTGAAGAGTTTCTAAAAATTGATATCTCAACTTCTGAAAAGGCACTTGTTGAAATGCAAGAAAATATTAATGTTAGTTACTCTTATATATTTTTAAATTTATAATTTTGTTATTTAAAAATTATACTAATGGGAAGTCCTATAGTGCTATATAATACAGTGCATAACTTCTAAGTAGAATGTCACTATAATTTATAATTGTTTTTTTTTTTTTTTTTTGTTGAATAACTAAACAAAGTGGATGAAAAAACTGCATCTAAAGCTATATTGCTAAAATGGAAAATTTGTATAATAAATGTAGGATGTACGCGCCTGCAAAAAGACGCATCCCGGCCGAACCAACAGTTTTGTTAGACTTCTCTACCAGTCTAACAAAAAGCTTAACTTTTGCAGTGAGTGTCTAGGGGTGTATTTCAAAACACATCAACGAAGCTTTGGTTTTCTCTCAACAACACATATTTAATGAATATATTTACATCAATATTTACATTAATTGTTAATCATTCACAACCATTTTCTACCGCTGCTTGACGCAGCGCGTTGTAGTTTCGCCATCTCCCAGCATTCTCTTCCGCGCCCATCTGCGGGGTTTCTTTTCTCATCCATGGGGCCCTCTCCCCTTCCCGTGGGGTCAGAGTTCAAAGTTCAATACACCCCCATGTTGTAAACAGCTCTGTCAAAGACAAGCGACCATAAGGTGTCGCTATCTGGTGATTACCAGACAAATAAATCCCACATAAATTCATGAAACAGCTGGCTAATTGTACACTAACACTACAAATGTCACAAGTAATAGAAACAAAGATTATTGCGTGTAACAAACTTATTTTATGGCATGTTGTATACAAAATTTCATTTATTCTAACTGATAAATGAATTTTAGTCAAGACATTCATAAAATTGGCTCTCTTATGGTTTAGTCCAGGAGTGTGCAAGCATAAAGTCTAGGCGAGAAGCGTGGCGATTTGTCGTATACTATAAAGAGTCGCACTACAATAGTTAAGTATATAAATTCAATTCAATTCCATTTAATTTAATTAATATGATAACATATTCTACACACCTAAATTCTATGTGAAATATACTTAAATAAGAAAATATATTTAAGAGGAAGAAAATACAAAATAATCAGTTCAAAATTTTACTCTAATATATACAACTGGAAATCTGAATAACAAAATATGAGATATTCAAAAGGATTCAATGAAAAAAAGTTGTAAAATAATTATATAAAAAAAAAAAAAAATAGCAGATTTCAGTATTAAATGACAGCTGCTATTACCCTATCAAAAAGCTACATTCCTTACCTATATTACTGTTTAGCATTTACTGTTGGCTTATTGTAAAATTACAATGTTATTTCCTCATCGCTGGATAGTTAATAAAATTTGTATAAAATAAATATAAATAAAAGCACTACTAATTACTTGTAATTTTGTCATGCATTGAGATATTTTAATAATCTATATATGACTACAAAAAAATTAATCCTTTAAATGAAGTTGTGCCTGCTATTAGGTAAATAAGTAGAAATAGGTTTCGGTACATATGATAGAATTTAAAACAATTTCACATAATTCTTTTAATATATAAGTTCAAAATTTATTATTAATGATTTATAGATTTGATTTCATTTTGTTTTTTTACCATTTAATTAAAAATTTTGTCAGGTGCTAAAACTATTATTATATGTACATAATCTTTTAATATATAAGGAAGCTTTATTTTACAAGTCAAAAATTTGAAAGGAATTAATCAAAAATAGAAATATTTATAAAAATTTTTTTATTTAAAATGAAGTAATAATATTAATATAATTGCCATATTTTTTATTAGATTTTTAAAAAATATTAAGATTTTTATAAATGTTTATTATTTACAAATATTTTATTTTATATTAATATTATACATTTTAAAAGATATAAATATTTAAAAAATATATCTTTTAAAATGTTGAATTGCTCATATAAACATTACAGAAATAAGGATTTACTTCTGCTGTGCAAAGAAAGATTTATATTATTTAGTTTAGCATTTTTTATTTCTGTACTTTGTTTAATTTCGTAAGGTTTTTCACGATCTTTAAAGTTAATTTGATTTTTTTTACAGTAAAAAATGAAAATTTATTTAGTTTATGATTAAAAAATTACAGCTCTTTTTCACTTTAACATTGCACAATGTTTGCATTTTCTTTCTATTATATATATATACTAGCACATATAATCCAGCTTTGCTTTTTATCAGAAAATAAAACTTTTAAACTCTTTTATTTAGACTTGTGTCTGCTCAAGGCAGCATGTTCATTTTCTTCAGCCTTATCATTGGCCATTCTAGGCATATTAAATTCTTTCTGATTTTTGTTATTTAGATCTTTGTATGATTCTTTATTTAGAGTAAGTCTACTCTGATTAATTAGTTTTCTTTCTTTCGATGGCATGCAAATTTAACAATAAAAATCACTGTGAAGTTCAGCAAATAAAAATACTTTCTACAACTTGAACGAACAACCGTATAAAACTTTCTTTCTTCCCCATACTATATTTCCCCTTTTTAAACTCCCTCCCATGGCTATCAAATTCAAATTTCAAACATACAGTGAAGAATTTCTGGAATTGAACTATGATTACCCAAATGAATTGTCAATATACTTCAGTTTGCAATAGTACAGTGGCAACATTTTCCTGTACTGGATTCAAGATTAAATTGGGACATTTTTATTGATAAAATGGCAATGCAAATTTTTATTAAACAAATTTTAGATGGCTGTAATTCATTTGGCGCAGTTGTTGCTCGTGGCCTAAATTCCTTATTGCAGTTTAGAACATTTAGGAACTTTGACTGAATATGAATCATTATGCTGTAAATGCACTGTAAAATTCACAAGTGGTAGGATTTTTGGATGCTGTGGTAGGGTGTGTGAAGGAGAAACAGTTGCGACACTGAAGGTGTTTGGAAAAAAAAAATTTCAGCGCAAAAACCATAATTTAGTTTGTTCTAGTAAAAAGGTTCCTAATATGGTGACTAAAACTGCCGTTGAAAGATTGGGCGTAGCTCGTTTGCTTCGCAAATCTTCAGAGTTCTGCCATTGTAAAGCTGTTCTCTTCGAATTGTTTCTGCGAGCTCTTCGAAGGAAATATCAGTTGCATGTTATGGAGTAAGAATCGGATTTTAATTTTCTCCAGGTAAAGGGGCGCCCTTAATAAATTTTATATTGGCTAATTCTCTGGTACTGCCATAATGATCGGTGATAATGATTAATTTGCTTTGTCAAGGATTGTGGAATTTGGGCCAGAATTCAAAATTTATAGAATCAGTACTTCAAATAATGTATTCACCATTTATTAAATGAAAAATGTTTTAAAGTCACCAAAACATTTTACTGAATTACAAATGTTCATATATTCTAATATGTCTATTCTGTACTTACAAATCATGTTTTCTATTGTTAAACCCAATAATTTTATTCTAATTGTAACAATATGCTAATGAATGTTGTCTCTTAAATTTGACATTGATTTTTTCAAATTTAAATCGAAAATAGGCCTGGTCTTTCAAAATTCTGATGGCCGAGTGGCTAGCGTTCTGGCGCTCGGTACCACAGGTTTCGGGTTCGAGTTCCGGCCGTGCCATGCATGTTTGTAGCGGTTTCGAATCGACTTTAAACTGTAGGTCCCGGTCTGTTTAGCCCTCGTATGCACAAGATGACCGTATAGCGACAAACCAAACCAAAACCTTGCCTTTGGCAACTACTAGAAAAGAAAATCAAAATAACTTGGAACTTATCTTAACCTGAAGCTAAAAAACTTGCGACTCAACATTTTTCTTACTATGATAAATAGCCAAGAAAAACAAAATGTACAGCTCCACCAATAGTACGACTTACATGTTCTATTTCCGTAATGATCAGTAGCAATACAATAGGAATAATTTGCATGCCACTTCAAAAATTAAAACCACTTTCCCCATCTGGAAACGTCTATATATTGACTAACATTTGATTTGCTTATTTTAACTTAATATGTGCCTCTTCTACATCCACTTTTATTTCCTCTTTGATTGATTCTCTGGAAACACAATTCACTGCTATAGCTAAACCAAACACACAGACATCCTTAGCCAAAAGAATAAAAATAAACAAAACCCAAGTGAAATTTTAATCCAATTAAAAAAATTATGTATAAAAATAAACAGAATCAAAAGTATACAGTGTAATAACAATAGGAACTGATTTACCGAGCCTTCCTCGATTTGATCCAAAGCTGAATACTCTTCTGCATCGATGTTCAACAAAAAGTTCCTCTAATTGATGATGATGTGAAAATAATTTAGTGTAAAGATATAATTTAGACTAGTGTATTTTAAATTGAATTAAATTATAACAAAATTTTTATATATGGTTTACGAATTATTTTGTTTTTAAAATTTTGTATGAAGTTATTTTAATCAAAAATGTGTAATGAAAACAATTTTAATTGATTTTCAATTCCTTCTATTAGCTCACACTTTCCCTATATGTATCTTGTTCAAATTTCCAATCGTTAATAAAATACTTTTTATTCATCCACTCAAGTTCAGATACATTTTTTGAACTTGTAGTGGATGACACTTGATGTTAATACAGTTTTTCAAATATTAATTCTGTAATTAAATTTAATTAATCAATTTTAGTTTTTTTTTTAGATTTAAGTTGCACATATGTACCAATAGATAGCGCCAGATAAACTTAAAAAATAAATGAAAATTATTTATAAAGGACTTTCTGCAATATAGTTAAAAAAGAAGGAATTGACTTACATTTTTTTTTTTTTTTATATTACTTGTTTATAGATAAATCACTTTTGTCATTCGTGGATTCGTGTCATTTTGTCGGACATTTCGTGGTATAAATGTCTTGAAAGGCAAAAATGCAGAAGTTAAACAAAAATAAAACCTGATGCAAGAATACCTTAACATTTTGGCTATTCCAATATTTTTCTTAAAAAACAGAAACATGTTTCCATTTTCAAGAAACATATGACCATTAGCCTTCCATGTCCACTCTTTACAATGTGGAATTTTAGAATTTTAACACATGGAACATAAACAGAGTTCATGAAACTATGCAAACTAAAAATGCTGCCTGCTCAAATCCAGTTAACATCAAATGCAGATAAAATTATTGCAGAAACATGGAAATTTTTAAAATTCAGCAATGATGGTAAATTTAAATTGGAGCTTTTCATCAGATTATGCCTCATGTCGAAATAATTTACAAAGCAAATGCAATCTTGAGAAAATAGTATGTTTTTAAATCATTAGATATATAACAATTTTTAGTTTTGTTATATACTAGATGCTAAGTTGTCAAATGAAAAAAGTTTCACTAAGTTTAAAGAGAATGAACTTCCTGTAGAAAATATAGTACTGACCACTGAAACATATCCTATAATTGACAAATGAAATCTTGAATTGAATTAAAAGTATTCTATTGATGATCCAATATGTATATATATTGCAAATTAAAGCTTCAGAAATGTATCTTCGAAAATAATGTAGATGATGTTACCAATGAAATTACAACATTTATAAAAATTCCTTTACAATATCAGAACCAGAATGTTGCTTTTTATTTCGACTAAAGAGCATTCTGAATCCTGAAAGACTAAATACATGTGCAGTGCTTTCAATTTAGAAAACTTTCCACAACTGTCATCCACAGACCAAGAAGATTATTAATCTTTTCATGCAAAGTAAAACAGGAAGGAATTTCATTTTTAAATTAATGAATCAAATTTGAATTGTTACAGTATTATATTGAATCTTCGAATTATTGGTGATTATTACAGCAGCTATTAGTATTAAAAATTGTTTTTTAGGATTTTATCATGTTTTCTATACATTTTTTATATGTTTGTTTCATTTTATACTACAATAAAAATGTCGAAAAATTTTATGAAACAGTACCTTCCCCTAATTTTTAGCTACAAGCATATTGTGCAAATTTTTATCTTGAGTTATCAAACCCTTCCAATTATAACGGTTTTTTTAAATGCTGTTAATTTTAAAATAAAATGCTTTAAAAAATAATAGGCACTTTAGCAAAGCGAAAAACATTTATCTTTAGACCCTGAATTATTAAATAATAGTACAATGATCTAAAGCTTTTATTGGATTTAGAAATATTGATTATACTTATTTATTTGTTAATGGTCGACGTTATTATGCATAAGTATACTGAAATAATAATTTTAATTTAGATGATTCTTCAAGATAAGCTGGAAAATGGCTCATATAAACTGGATGTTTTTAAATTGATAACTGCTGTACAAGGCTTGAAAGAGAATCTGAGGAAAGCTAAAGATAAGGTTATATAACATTTTTACATTACTTCTTTTCTTAATTAGTTTAATATATTAAACTTCTGTTGGTCTATATTTGTATTAAGGTCTCATATTTTTGATTTTGTAGGAATATCTATTATCAGATTTGCTTACTGATAGTAATAAATTTAATGTGATACAAACATTTTTGCACAAAATATATGTATGTATAAATAGTATTTGAAAACCATTTAGTCCTGCTTATGTGAGTTTGAAATCAACTAAGACAAAGTAAGTACATTTATATGTATAGAATTGGTAAAATAAAGTGCCTTGATTACTTTTTAATTATAATCCTATAAAAACAGAAAAATTATTAGACTTAAAATAATATTCAATCTGAATAGCATTTTTCATCTAGAGATTAGTATATTTAAGCCTTTCAAAAACATTTTTTTGTCAATAAAATTTTAATATGTAGAAGATTTTGCATTGCTCCAAACTATTTATGAATTATGAACGTCCAATATTTATAACTTTTATTATGTAATATATGCTAACTGAATATAAATAGTGTGGTAATGTTTATTATTCATCATCATCATAAAAATGTAATTGATAGGTGTTTTGAAGAAAAAAATATGGAATTTCTTATATTTATTGTATATTTAAAAGCAGTTATTAAAGAGAAATTCCTTAGTATTAAATGTGATAATTTTGGCAATAACTGATTTATGTTTTCATTTTTGCCTTTATTCAGAAACTGATAATGAAGAATTTTCCGAATCCTATTTTAATTTTAAAAACTGAGGCATGTTTAACAGATATCGATTTATTAATGATTTCACAGTATTTCTTTTACCTTTTAAATAGCCGAAGATGATTCCTAATAAGAATGAAAATAATGAAAATTTAATTCTACCTCTTTCATCTAAAAAATAGATAATCAGATTTTGCACATAAGTATTTTGATATGGTTTAATATGAATGTCACTAAAATGTTTACTTGTTACTGTTCTTGAAAAAACTTAATATAAATTATTAAATTCCTTTGTAAAATCTTCAAATAGAAGACTAAACCAATAATCAGTTTTAATAAATTAATTTTTTATTATGTAAAATGTTTGTAATAGTATCTAATTAAAACTAGTTAATTCATAATGAATATTACCATTAAAATAAGTTAGAGCAAATTTTTCTATGAGTGTATTTTTATTTTCATAACCTAAATTTTATTTTTATCATACTTTTTATTTTTGTATTATTCCATGCTTAATCGATACTTTGATTTAATTATGTAATCCTAAGAGTATAAACAACATTGGTGGATAAATTACTGTTTTTTACTTCCCGGATTGTTTTCTTTAAAATTTATGCTTTCATTTATATAAACTTTTTCTTAGGCGCAAGCCAAAGAAATCCTTATATCTCAGTTACAAGGCCATATAGAATCTGCTGTGAGAGAGGTTTGGAAAATTTTCTAATTAATTTTTATGCATATGAAAAATGTTAATCAAATGTATTTTAGAGTCAACTAAAATATTCAAATAAACTATTTTAAAAATTTGTATTGTTAAAATGTTGGATAATCACTATAAAGAATTTTAAAAAACTTGGATGATTTATAATTTTTTTATTTATGATTGGAAATCATAAATACTTTGTACTTTTTTAGTGAGACAAAAATTAAGCCTTTTAGAGATATATTTAGCTCACTTATTTTTGTTGCTGGCAAACTATAATAACTATAATGCAATTAGTTTCAAACAGTGATCCAGTAATTTCAAACAAGTATCAACCAGTCCAAGGCATTTCTGTGAGGACATAATGAGATTGAGAACTAAATTGAATTAATTGTTTAATAATTAATTGCAATTGATCAAGAATTAATTATAGTGTAGAAATAATTGAAATTTGTCTAATTTTAAGGATTGTTAGATTACCAAACATTTTGCAAGGATTTCTGCATATCATTCAATAGCGTTAGTCATTTTCATTGATATTAAAAGCCTTTGATAAAATCACTGATACATTAATCCACTTTTTGTGGGAAAATTGGTTAAATAAAAAAAAAAAAAAAAAAAAAAAAAAAATTTGTGTTTTTATATTTTTAATGAATTTATGATAAAAGGCTTGATACAGGTTAAAGAGTATTTCTATATAATTGATACTTTACAATTCTATGAAAAATGAAAACATTACATCAAAAGTTCTAAATTTGCATGCATTGTTAAAAAACTGCATTAAATTTTATTATACCCCATATTAAAAGCTTGAAAATTGTGTTTTCCTTAGTGAACTTCTGCAATATATATATATTTTTTTTTTGTTTTCTATTATTGGCCCAAAATAGCAAGTTAAAATATTATTTTTTAATAAGAATCAATATATCAATTATTGTGTTATTTAAATTTCTATAACTTAAAAAAAAAAAAAAGTAAAACATTTTTTAAATTCATTTGTTCTGTAGAAAATAACATTTTTAGAAAAGTTTGTAAACTCAAAAAGTATTTAAGAACCCTTTTAGATTATCTCTGATTTGATATCAAAATAGTTTGTTATAATTAATTTTCTATTATTATTTAGCAGATAAAAAATTATGCTGCTAATTTAACACTGCTCTTTTTGATGTAATAACTTTTACATGTTATATCACATTGATGGTATGTAGGGAAAAAATTACAGTCAATTCAAATTTTGATTTAAGTTGAAAGAATTTTTAGTCAAGCGGTAACAAGACCTAGAGTACTTAGCAATATTATTCCTAATCAGAGAATAAATTTTGTCAATACAATCAAGTACTGCTTTTTTTCAATGGAAAATAATTAATATTTTTATGTCATCAAGGTAATAATAGTAAAATTGATTATTATATAGGTGCTATTAAATTCTTTTATAAGACATACAATTATTTTTAGACACCATCTTGTGTGGTAATTAAACACCACCAGCAAAAATATAAAGTATCATAGAAGTAATTTGTACTTTAGTGACATATACTTCTTAGGAATTTTTTTATATGCATTGATTTTAGGTCATTAGGTTATAAAATTGCAATTCTAATTTTAAATTGTTTGCTGCTTAATGATTTTAAAAAAAATTCTCAACCTTTGTTGCATCAATACCTTGTATAATAACGCTGGGTAATATTTTAAACAATATTTAAATTTTTACATCTGGAGTAAAACACTATAATTTAAAATTTAACTTTTGAATTTCCTGTTGTCTTTTATGGCAGAGATGCAATTTGTTAAACATGTAATCCTTAAATCCAGAGAAATATTTGTTTTTATTCTTTGTCTTTTTTTAGTATATATAATATATAATTGATAAAGTAAATGTTGTATAAAACAACATGCAACAGACAGCAAAAAACTATGCAACAGACAGCAAAATTATTAATCAAATTGAAAAAATCTTTGAGAGAATAGTAAATATTGTCAAAAACACTGTAGATGCATTAATCAAGAAAATAAATTCACTGTGATAAGAAAGAAGATTCATTCATTCATTTTTTTCAACCTAAATATGATTAGCCTCCACTTTTAATTGAATCATTTCTTATATATTTTTTATATTAATTCAGTTTAGATAGTGGGAAAACAATGAATTTTATCTCAGACTATAGCATGGTTTAGAGCAGGGGTGGCCAACCCAAATGATCTTGCGGACCACTTTGGAAATGCATCATAACTCCGCGGGCCGTGTATAAAATTATATATCCCCATATTAGATTTAGCTCAACTACAGGCATTTTTGGAGTAAAAAAATTGAAACATAATGAGTTGTTATTTTTTGTGTTTACTATTATTCTTACATGTAAACATAGATAATATAATAATAATACTAAAAGTACATTGTAAAGAAATATATAACACTAAAAATGAAATATAAAAATATATAAATATAAACGAAAAAAAAATGAAATCATTAAAAAATATTTATTTTACTAGAGCGATATTTGTTTCTCCACTCTTTCACTTAGCTTTTGCAAATTGATCTTAATTTGGGTATTTGCACAAATTAATTGGTGTTGCAGGTTAGCGTCCGTTATGTTAGAGTGTGTTTTGTATTTGGTCAATTTCGTTTGAGTAAAAACGATTAACAAGTGTAAGTTGAACAAAAGCGCTAACAACTTCAATAAGAGTTTGGTTTGCTCTGCTATCAACAATACTGCGTCACTGAGGTTACTTAAAGTGAAACACAGAACCTGTTATATTAGATGTTCCAAGAGGTGCGTACATCATGAGTTTGCAGAATAATAATTTAATTATTCTGCAAACTCATAAATAAGACAGGCAATATCCATCATATATTCGCAACAATATTATTTTAAAATCAAAGTTGATTTTTTCCATAATTTCGACACTTAATTTTTGAATATATGGTTGCACACATAATGTATTTTTAATACATTGGTTCATTGCTTTGGTCATTATAACATATTTTGTAAAAGCGTGACAAATTTCACGGGCCGAAAAATATTCAAAGTGAGACGTATTCGGGCCGCGGGTTGGTCACCTCTGGTCTAGAGTGTGTCAGATAAATTATTGAACAAACAAACTGAAGTACACCTGTAGTAAATTAATTGTAAAAGTCAGGCTCAGAATTTATTTGATACTAAATATATTTCAGACTTGAATTTTTCTATCTTAACTGTCATAGATCTTTTAGAAATATCGTCTTTTTTTATTAAATGCCAAAATTTTTATAATAACAGCAATTTAGCTGTAAAAACCATTTATTAACATAAATTTTTGTCCATATCAGTGTATTTGTAGGCTGAGAAATATGAATGTTTTCCTTAGACTATAATGAAATGACATTATCACATGTATGGTGAAATAAATTATTTAATCATGGGAAAGTGGAAATGTTTTTGAACCTTATGATTTAAATCTTATTTACATTCTAAACTGTCCTTGAATACTTTCTTGGCATCATTTCTAACGCTTTAATTATGGTTTGAACTTAAAAGAAAATATTGTTTAAGTATTTTCTGTATTTGTACATATGCCATCCTAAGCCTTTAAATAGTTTCTCTTGTACATACTTTATTCTAAATAAAATATTTTATTGTATAAAGAAAATTATTCTGATCACTTTTTTTTTTAGGTGGAAATAAAAGATACTGCTTTAGTTAATCTTGAAATTAAGTTGGACATGTCTCGTGAAGAAGCTTTTACTCTAAGACGAAAAGCTTATGAATTAAATTTAGAAATGGAACATCTAATTAAAGATGTAGAAGAGGCACAAATGTTGAATGATAATTTATGCTTGAAAGTAGGTAAAAAGTTTGCTTAAATTTTTTTCATTGAACAGAATTAAATCATTCCTACATTAAGTGGTTATCAGGGATAAAAACTGCAGAAAAATAATTGTTACAAATAGTTTTAAAAGCTACAGAAGGAGTATGTCATCAAATTTTCAAGTTTGGGTTTTTCTTTTCAGGATATGTTTAAAAATTCTTTGGTTAAATCAGTGTTACTCTTTAATGCATCTCAAGTGCAAATGTATTTTTTATGACTTCATCTGGGTAATCATGTAATTTATATCAAATCCTCAAATTTAATTTATATAACTTTATTCATGATCCAGTATTTCTTTCGCAAAAGTGGTGAGATGGTATTATCCCTTCAATTGAGTCAGTTACACCCCTTGAAAAATAGTTGTATTTAAAAAGAAAAAAAGTTAAATTTTGCAAGAAAAAAAAAAAAATTACGTTTGAAGAAAGTTACATTTACATTCTACCAGTAATATAAAGCAAGTAATATCCCATTTGTTTGCATCATTCGCATACCAAATTTATTTTTTCTGAATTATATTCATCATAGTAAAAACAAGTGGAGTCAATTGGAAAAAGCTGCAACTAGTGAAATGTAATATTATAAATTGAATTGTTTGCTTTTGCAGTTATGAAGTTTTTGAAATGTACCTGAGATGTGGTTAGATGAAGCTGCTTCTCATTGCTTTAGATTTTTTTACTGATTTAGTCATGTGAGAAATGTTGTTCATGGTGTAACAGGAAGTGCTGTATTACTGGTTAGAACAATTTATATATCCTGTTACCCATACAGAGGAAATTCTGAAAACATCATATGTTTTTCTGTAGGTTTCAAATCACAACTTATACTTGGCATTAAAAATCACTAGTAGCAGGCATCTCGGAGGGGGAAGCGTGGTATGAACTCTCTACATTTCTTTAAAAACTAAACTTTTAGTTTTAAAGAAATTTTTTTAACAGAATTAAAAAGTTTGTATAATAGCAACAAACTTAATATTTTTTTGTTTACTAAAACTGGACCCATTGCCTAGAAATTTTAGGTAGAGAAAATTTATTCTGAAATATAATTATATGGGTTAGCCCTGTATGCTATTAGTTGTGTGGTGCTATTTAGTTTGCAGTCAATTACAAAGATGATGATGGTAATTTAAGAAAATTAGATTTAAAAACTTAAATAGTTATAAATTTATATGACACAGAATAAATAAAAACTATAGAAACCCCATATAATGCATTAATAAAGATAAAATTGCAGGTTTACAAAGAAAAAAAATTGGTAGACATCAATAACACTAAATGGAGATGAATATACTGAAATTCAGCCCATGAGGTTGGAAAACAGAAAATATTGTTTAATATTAAAGTTTTATTCTTTTTTATTTTATTAAAATGTTTATTTATTTTTCTATGTAAATATATTTCTATATCACTATATGAGAAATTGTCTGAGGTGACTTTTTGGTGCCATTCTTTTATAGAGGATAAGTAGTTGCATAGCTCTATGTGGGATATATGCAGAATATGATCTTTTGTATTCAGTAGAGAATTGCTTCAAAAGATAATAGCTGCTTTTACAATTACTCTCTGGTGATTCTAGCAAACAAAGATATATTATATTGATTGGATATTTTCATGTCATAAAGAGTGTCCACCAAAATTTATAAAGTGCTTCACTTTCTACTATTCATTAAAGTTTTGCTGACATTATGTGTGCTGCTGTATATCATTTTTTTAGTGGTAGATTTTACCTCAGATTCCCTGTATTTCATCAATGAAATGTTTTCTATTTATTTTTATTTTTAAAATTTAATTTTCTTTAGATTTTTCCTTTTTTTTATTATCGCAAAATACTCCGGTAAAATTCTTTTGCAGAACATTTACAGTTCTTTTTTTTACATAAGAAATATTCATAATTATTTATCATTATTTAATGTATTTATTCTTTATTAAACTGTATATTTCATAACTACTTTTTATTACTTTATTTAAGTTGGATGTAAATGAAGAAAAAATGCAAGAAATATTAAATGAACAAAAAGTATTACAAGAACAGAAACGTGCTTTAATGACCCAGGTAGGTGAAGTTTTTTGTATATTTCAAATTGTGCACTTCTAAAATATTTATATTTTGATACAATTGCATTATTTTTGGCATTTAGCATATGAAATATATAATATTTCTTAGTGAATACAAATGCTTACATTTTACATTATATTTAAAGCTGCATACTCTGGAAGATATAAGAATATATGATATACTTGCAAATAAAAAAGAATAATAACATTTGCACATGCTGGATTTACATACAGTAAGATTTCCAATGGAAACTGTTGACACTGTTAAGAAATAATTTGATGCCATTTCCTTAAATTTTAATTTTTTAATTTAATATTTTTATTAAAAATTTAATTGAAAGATACACTATATCTACTTTATTATTGTAAGATTATTATTTATAATTCTAAGTTAAAATGAAAAAAATTTAATGGTATGTTTGAAACTCCCAACTCATTTTCTTCAAAATGATACATTATCTGAATCAGTTGAAGAATTATGTACTATTATATTTTTGCTCAGGTATTTTATTCACTGTAAATAAAACTACTTACCATTAATCAACCCCTTCAAGTTAATTTAATTTTTTTAAACTGTATATCATTTGAATTGCTTTGTTTATTTTAAGGTGTTGAAATATTTTATTATCAGAAAATATTCTTAAGAATGAAATATTTGGTGTAATATGAATGTTTTTATTGTAGCTAGATGCACGTGAAGATGAATTGGAAAGTTCTAAAAAAGAGCTTGATATGTTGAAGAAAAAGACTGAAGCATATTCTTTGCATGTTAGTATACTTTAATTTTTGTTCTTTAATAAATAAATATTTATTCAAACATGAAAAGAACTGATTTTAATATGATAGTACATTTTTTTTTTCGAAAACAAAAAATATTTTTCCATTAAATTTTTACTAATCTATGCTTTGATGTTGAAATGTTATTTTAAATTGTTAAATTTTTATTGCTCTTTCTTGATTTTGATTTCCTTTTATTGAGATCAGTTCATTAATAAAAGTTAACCGAAAAGGAAATTGAACAATTTTATAGGAATTTAAGGTGTTCATACAAACACAGTTATAACTTATTTCTGATTTCAAAAGCGTGAATTTATGAAGTGTTAGTATATTTTGTAAAATACAGCCTGGTGGTGCTTACATACTTCATTATGTACTTTATGTGATATATACTTTATTGTATGAATTACTTGTTTTTCATCCTTTCATAATATTTAATATTTTCTTTTACTGTGTTGGGTCTCAAATTTCTATATATTTACTGGATTTATCATGTTTTGCATAAATATTTATAGATAATGAATAAAAATATTTTTTTGTTTACTAAAACTGGTCATATTGCCTAAAATTTTTAGATAGAGAAAATTTATTCTGAAATATAATTATCTGGGTTATTTCTTTGACTTAATTGTCATTAATAATAAAATGATATTAAATTAGCATATCCAATTGTTTGCTTTACAACTTATATCCAGAAATAGGACTTTTGAAAACAAAATATTTTGAATCATTTTTTACAAAAATATTTTCTTGTATATAATTTTGTATGTTTGAAATTTAGGAATTCGATTATTCTTTTTAGGATATCTCAAATATAAGGAAAAATATTCTTTTGCAATATAATACTTAATTGCTGTTTGGATATTAAATATTGTTATGCCAATTGAAGAAAATTGATATAATTAATAAAGTTTTCTTTTGAAGAGAGAGAGAGAGCAACAACCAAAATTTAATTTTGATTGTTGCCAAAAGCAATAAAATAAATAAAACTGTTAAATAATTATTTCTAAACATCATAATTTCTGTCTATATAAACCTTCTTTAGAATAACACATTTTAATAACAATTAATTAGAATGCAAGTAAATTTTTATGCTCGGAAGTTTTATAACAGTTTTAAACATTTTTATGCTTTTACATTCCTATCACAATAAAATCTTTAAGGAAAATGTATACCATTAAATTTCTCTTTTTAAAATTTGAAAAGCATTTATTTATATAAAAGTGTTTATTTTCTATTTTAATTCTACAGAATTGAATTTGATGAGGTTGTTATAACAGTATTAAATATTTGTTTCTTCTATATGTTATTTTGTTTGATAATTTAATATATTACTTTTAGGTTGAACAACAAAGTCAAATTATCAGAAACCTACAAGAAGCACTTGTACAGTCTAAACGTGCATTTGATGCTGTGCATCAAAAAGAACCTTTAATACATGAAACACCAAATGAATCAAAATATTCATCTAAAAATTCAGTAATGGATATATAAACACAAAGTTTTTTTTTTATAATGAAAACCTGATATAGCAGCTTCCATTATGTGATTTCTAAAACTGCTGAAAAATTCAGGTTGTTCCTTATTCTCGAAAGAGCTGTATGTATTAAAAATTTTTTAAAGTATAACGAAATTGTTTTATTATTTGTAAATAAATTTGTTATCCTCCAAAAGTATTGTTAAAAATATAATTAACTTTGTATATAATAGGCTTTTTAAATAAAACATAATGCAAGAAAATTTGTGATTTTTCATTGATAAGACATTTTGTAATTAAATTAAATTTTTTCTGAAGTAATTAATGTTATGAAATACTGAAAGTATAAAGTTGATTAAAGAAATTGCATTTTTGAAATAAGCTGTAAATTGTAAAAAGTGTGACACAACAGGAAATTAGCATTTTTCTTTGTCATATATTAATGTATTAACAGATCATATGTATATATTTGTAGTACTTCACATAATGAATGAATTAAAGATTGTGAAATAAAAAGTGAGTTTTGTTAAAAGATCATGTTACAGATATTTTGTAATTTTTTTCTCATTGTAATTCTTTTCTTTTTAAATTGTTTTCCTTTGTTATTGAAACTTTATTAGAAAACTGTTTTCACCCTTGGCAGCTATTGCATTTTTTAATAATAAACTCGGTGAGTTTCATATTTTTTTATTTATCATACCTGTTGTACTCATTGAAAATTGCAATTTATTTTATACAAATCTTGTGTTACATGAAACTTGTAGTATTACGAAAACACTAAGCTAATGTGTCAATAAATTCAAAATCAGATTTAAGAGGTATATGTATTATTCAAGTTATACAGATATAATTTATAAAATTCATAATATTACTTCATGCAATACATGATATTTCATTACTCTGTACATGAATACACTTCTCTGTCAGAAATGTTCAGTACTCTCTACATTTATGAATAAAAAAACTTGTTTTTGGTTCTTAATTATTTCTTTTAATTTATTGTATATATATATTAGATAGAAATTGTGGATTAATTTAATTTTGCATTCAATAAGTACAGTAATTTCCTGTCTACAATCTGCAGAGTGTATAATTAACATACTTAATTTTTGTCAGTGAAAAAGGAAAAGTGATCTCTTATAATATACACAGTGGAATATAATCTGCAGGTGATTTACTTATTCTCTTCAACATAATCTATATCAATAAAGTTCCTTTTTTTAACCTGTGATTGATATCTTAACACTAGTATAATATTTCTCAATATTCCAGAGTTATTTTAATGTCATAATAATAAAATGAAACATTAAATCATACTTTTAAGTGGGCAGTAATTGGCAAGAATATTCAAGCTGATAAGAAATGGTAAATTTTTTTATGTTTCCACCATACATATTTCATGAAAACAAAATTTCAAAATTGATTTCTTGATAATGATAAATTAGAGCATAACATTTATTTGCATAATATGGAAACAAAAAAAAAAAAAATTAAAAATAGATGAAATTAAAATAAAAATTCATACAATTTATGGTTTTATTTGCTAATGAAATCAAAATCTTGATAAGTGTCAGCCAGTTCTTAATTTAACCTCCAAAAAAGATTTTTTACTTATTTGTTACTTAATTTTGTGTTTCTTTATTCACTATTTTTTATTATCTGCAGCTTCCATAAATTTATCAGTTAAATTTTTTAAATAAAAACTGTTTACTTCTATTTTTTACTGATCTATCTTTCTTTCTATCTCCTTTGCCAGTTTTGTCTATTATCATCAAAAAGAGCAGCATTTTTTAAAGTTAATTTTTATTGAAACTTCCCCAAAGAAAAAAAAAAAAAAAAGTCCACAGATTATATGCTGCAATATATATTCCCCATCAAGAAATTCTGAGATTTTTAAAAAAATTCAATGATTATAAACAGGTAATTGTTACATGTTTTTCGCTAAATTTTAAATTTGTTTTATGTCAATGTTTAAAATAATGTTATGTGGTTATTTTTAATATTTGTTCTTTTATTTAATAGTTATTGATTAAATAATTTTTTTTTTAGTTTGAGCGACTATTTAAAATTTATTTTAATGTTGACACTTGCTGTCATGAACTAAGGTATTTGTTAGTTTAATTATTTCAAGATAAAATACTTTCAGAACTACAAATTAGAAGGATATTTATTCTCCTTTACTTTCACTATTATTTTTTTATATAATGCAGTTTTCAATTTACGTTATATTGTCTGAAGAAGAAATATAATTACATTTCAAAATATTTATTTAATTAGTGTTTTTATTGAAGCATGGCATGAAAAACCACTAGTTTTTATTGCTGAATTTTTTATTTCAGAGTGAAAATTCAAAATAGAATAAAATAAGCTAGCTGCAGAATTGATTGTAGTATTGAAAAATATTTTATCTCTTTATTTAAATTTTCAGTTTTAATTTCTTTATAAAAATTATAATTTTCCAAACCAGCTTAAGTAATGTCTTTACTTTCACAATTATCAGTTATGAAATTTTTTTTTTAGAGAATTCTTACTTTTCAGCTCTGACTATTTAAAAGCACTATATATTTCTCCTGCAAATGTATAACAACATTTAAAGTGTTGAATCTTTCACTAACAGTAATTTTATTATTAGTTCTTACATTTGCTGTATAGGGATGAAGATTTAAAGCGTACGTGCAAACATCTGTTAGTACAAAGCGACAATGAGTTCTATAGTGAAAGAAAAACGAATGAAAAATTTAAAAATTTGGTGTTATTCAGTTATAGAGGTGTTTCTGCTTTTTGCATGAGGTTAAATATTTTCATAAGTAGAATAACAAAATTAATTAATCAAAAGTGAATTGTTTTTAACTTTGTCAAAACAACAGGTAAACTGTATTGTTTAGTCATGATATCCATTTTTATCTTATATAAGTTTCATAACAAAATATTCATACCAGAAATTGTATAATTTTTATTCCATAATTAAAGTATCCATTATACCCACAATCTTTACCAAATTAGAACATTTTTAGAATATTTATTAAATGCAGCATCTCTGTCTCTCTCCTTTTTGTGAAATGGCATCTAAATAAACTATTATGAAATCATTATTATAAATAATAAATGTTTACTTAACATTTATTATTTATAATGATTTATTAATATTTTTAATATGTATATAAACAAATTAATATTATAAACTTATTTATTAATATTTTTATAAACAAATACACAGGAAGTAATAAGTAATTTTTTTTTTTTTAATATTTAACCAGACCATATTTAGGATCTCAATTTTTGTTGGCATGCTGTTGATACTTGATTGTTGATTGCAGATGTAAAATTTTTCAATTAACTTGGCTTTTGTGTTTATCATCTCCTTTGCCAGTTCCCTCTTTACAAACTCCCACATATTCTCAATTGGATTCATGTGCTGTGAATCTCCAGGCCAAAGTAATAAAGGACATTCTCTTGTAAAATAACTTTTGCAGTATGGCATTAGACTCCATCCAGCATAAAAACATGAGGTTCTCCTTGAGGGAACCAATGTCTTAGTTGAGGTAATAGCTTATGTTGTAACGCTTGTACTGGTACTTCCACATAACATCACCAACTTTGTAAAGGCGGCCAGTACCTAAGCCACTAGTGACTGAACACATCGCTTTGATAGAATTTCTAAGTTAAAATAATACAGTTTGGAGAGTATTTTTCATCATGGGGTTTTTGGATAAACTGGGCCTTTTTCTCATAATTTCAAATGTGGTTTCATTGCTGAAGCAAACCCCGAAGTAAAAAAAGATAATAATTTCAGGAATAAATAAGCAATAGATTCATCAAAATGTACATGATGACTGATTTAGAGAGTTGCAGCTCTTTGTCCAAATGCTTGGATTTCATGTATAGGATCAAAGCTGGAAGGGTCTTGGGTTTATGAGCTGGTCTGCATGCTTTGAAGTTCAATTTTATCAGTTCTCGCCTGACAGTTTATTTTGATGCTGAAATAACATTATTTTCAAGTTAAAATTTTATTTGCTTTATTGTGGCAAATCGACTTTCAATACAAATTTTCTTCAAACAACTATCTGACTGGCGTGAATATGAGTTTTCGACTGCATTTTGCCTTTCTTTTAGGAGGCAATACTTATCCCATTATTCAATTTTTTTCTTGATACGTCCCACAGATGATTCTGAGATGTGCAATATCTTAAAAATTTCATTGAAATTTCGATTCAAGAAATTCAATTCAAAATTTCCCGATTTAATCAGCGTTTTCACTTCTAAGATCTTTCAATGGATTAAATCACTCGTTTTACCCGTTATAAAACTAAACTTTATTTATAGAAGAAAACACAATTAATCTTTGCCAAACTATTCTTAAACAACCATAAAAATGAAAAAAAGAAAAAAAAAAAGGTTCTATAACATCCATATCAAATGTGCAACTTAAAAACGCTTCTGAGTCTGCTAGCCGTTCCTACTATATGCACGAGGTTATGTGACTGGTGGAGGTTCCCAAAATATCTTAATAATATTTTTCGGTCACAAAGGATTGATTTAACGTAAATAGACCAATATGAATGAAAAAAATATTTTTTTTACATTATATATTGTTGCCTCATGGATAAGTAGCTCCACGTGCTTAGGAAAGTCAGCTCCCGGTGATGTAAACATCCTGTCTGGATCTAAATCTCGTTTTGTGCAACCAGGATCTAAAATAAATTCAAAATATTGAATTCAAAAAAATTAAAATGCTTTTTGAAAGAGGATTTTGCTGAAATGTATTCAAATAGGGATGGACTCGGCACTTTCTTATATTACTAAAAGTACGTTGCAATTCCTCAACGAGGAGAATACGCAATTCGTAAAGCCTTAGTAGTGGATGTCTAGCAGTCCTGACTCTGCACCATGTGACCATTTTTTGTGGGGATATTCAAAAAAAGAAACTAAACAAGAAGACAGTTTCAACCTTGAAAGGACATAAAAAAGGTATTTCAGAAGAAGTAAAGAAAAGCCCTAAAACAATGATACTGCATATAATGAAATCATGACCAAATAGATGCAGACAAAGCTACCATGTCAAAGGTTGTCATGTTGAGAAACATCACTAATTTTTCATTAATATTAACGAATACGACTGTATCAAACGTGATCCTTAACATTTTTTGTTACCTTGTACGTTTAATTAATGGTACACTTAAAAAGAAACCGTGGCGAATCTAATAATTTGGCTAGTGGACTGTATATCTGGATATCTCGAGTTTTCGAGATAGGACTTGTTTTCTTTTTACGGGGTATTGTTGTCGGCTCTACGCCCAACGCTCTATAGTTATATTTACCGGGACCTATGGTTTAAAGTGGATTCCGAACCACTACTAACATCCACGGCACCACCGGGACTCGAACCCGAAACCTGTGGCACCGAGTGCCAGTCACTCGGCCATCAGGACCCTGATTAATCATTACTAAATTAAGAAAATAAGGTCATTTTAGTATTTCTTCGTTTTACCTAAAATTAGTATCTTCGGTTAAAAAAAAAAAAAAAATGCTGCATAAATTTACGTTATGTAAGTGTAAATAACCTTTTTTTATTCTAATGAAATAAATAAACTAAAAATTCTAATGTTTTATTTTTTTCTCCTTTATACATGTCCAAAATTTAGTTGAAATCGCATATTTTCACGTCTTTTATTATATCTAACCCTTCTTATTTTCAAACTATAAAGTAGAATAGGTTCTCAAATTGTAAGGCGTGACCATCAAGATAGGGTGAATGGTGTAACGTACTATTTCATACATGAAATTAAATCACTTTTAATCATTTAGAAAATTAACAAAGAATAATATTGTAAAACATGATCTTTAAGTATCTCGAATCTCAGAATTAGTTATAATAACCAATCTCTGGTTGGGATGTTGGGATAAATTTTACAAATCAATGTGTGCGTGATTATGTACTGTCAATTCTAAATATAATTTAAATCTACTTTTCATTATTTTAGCGCCATATCAAAATTCCTTCAAAGAAGGTTCCAAATATCGCTTTAGTAAAGGGAATTGACTTTAGAAAAGGAATTGGCAACAGGTATTTATAAATATATATATTTTTTTTTGTATTCAGGTAAAATTGTTTGTAATTATTGTATAATTCATGTATTGTGGTGTTATATTTTATGTGTCTGTTGGAATTGTATATATATATATATATATATATATATATACTGGTCTCTAGCCTTTTCTAAAGCGATATTTCCAACCCAATTTAACGGAATTTTGATTTGTGCCAAAATAATAAAATCAATTACTTCCGTTTATATTTTTATTCTCAGATTAGTATTTTTTATGCTTTGCAGTTATTTCGACTATATCATAAATGCACTCTACATTTTCTCTTTCGAACGTATAAATAATTAACATTTCTTTATTAATTACCTTTAATTTCAATGATTCAGCTATTTCTCTTAAAATAAAAGATTTATTTTCCCCTCCATCTAATAAACGACGTAATGGAACACTATTTCCATATTTTGTCTTGCTTAGAACCGAAAAAAAGTATGTAATAAAATTGAATTAGAAGTGCTCCTTTTATTTTAATTTCTTTAGAAGAGAGAAAATCCTAGACGATACATTTTGTGATTCTTTTGAAGGGAATTCTCCCTAAACGGCCTCAATCGATAGCGATGAAAAATTTTTCTTTCATTCATTTTGTTCCCTTCCACCGCAGTTACTGTGTTTACATTTTTGATTGTTCAGTATAAGCAAAATCTAAGAGAGAAATAAGGAATTATATTTAAAATACGATAAAATTATTAAGGGGCACATATAGGATGGGATTGTTGAACAAGTAGAATAAACAATGGCTCAGTGGTAATGTGCGCCGTATGTGAGCATTAGAGCTGAGGCTCAATCCGCTGGCGGCATTGTTGTAGACACTATTTCAAAAACGAGGATACTCGATGGCGTTTGCAATGTTCAGCTTCTTGCCTTGTTAGTAGGACTACCTGGTGGGAGTTTTCCGGGTTTCCTCCCATACGACTTGCACATGCGGAGAAGTTCCCCCTAAAATTCCTCCCGAACGGCACTCCCCTCCTTCTTCAGCGACTCGGAACCTAGTCTGACTTCTACCTACGGGTGCTCCATTACAATAGAAGCTGCCCCCTTTTCCTCCCTCCTTGAGTAGACTACTCATGGGGTGTGTATCCAGCGCTACCGAACACTGAGGATTAGTCACAACAGCGCAACATTTTTTGATAATTACGATCACAAAATTTCTTTATATTATTTTCAAAATAGATAAACATTAATGCCCTTTACTCTTTATAAACATTCAATGAGCAATCATGATTTGTATAGTTTTGAGAACAGAAAATACATTTTTGATTACTTGTATACTTATTAAGTGAGGATGAAGTAGATGATGAAGTTGAATGAGTGGTATATTGGGGATGTGAAGCAACAAGGACTATAATCCCCTAATCACTATATATATGAACAGTCAGTTTTCCTTATGTCACTCTCCACAACGCTCTACGATCGTGTTAGACCGGGACCTACGGTTTAAAGTGGATTCCGAACCACTACAAACATCCATGGCACCGCCGGGACTCGAACCCAGAAACCTGTGGTACCGAGCGCCAGAGCGCTAGCCACTCGGCCATTCAGGCCCCTGAGGATGAAGTATTAAAATTCCGCTTGGAGTTAAAAATAGTCTTCGCATTAGACTAACATTTACGAGGGATGAATATCTTTCACCTACGCGTGCTGCTAGAACTGCGGTGGTAAATTTATTGCCTAAATTATCATTCCTTTTAGTGTTTGAGTAATGAGGCCTACTTTTGTAACCTTGATCTGAAGTTTTATTTCTAAATGAATAATTTCTCAGAGTAGCTAATATTAATGTGAATTCTCTGCAATTTACCTCATCCCTTATAAACTGAAGCTAAAGAGAAATGTCAAATAATTCGTCCTTTTTTGTGTTGACGATTCAAATTTAAATTTAATTCCTCTGGTAATTTTTGGCGAATTACTGAGCACAATAAATTGCTATAAGTCTCTGCGACTTTTCCTAATGATTGCAGCGATCTTACTTGAATTTTTATGGCATCATACATTTTTCTCAACCCTATTACACTATTACATGACTTAACTGGATGTATTATAGTGTGTTGAAATTTGAAATGTATCATACCAATAAAGAGTGCAAGAGATCATACCATTGAAATAGAATTATATTATTTGATTAGTATTTACAAGAGCTGCATAATACAAGAGCCGCCAGCACACTTTTTCGAAACCATAATTTAAAGATATGCGTGTTGCCAAACACTGTCGCAAAACTTCTGACAAATCGTCAAAGAGCTCTTATCAAGTAGAGAATGCGTATGAAAGCTGCTGCGAAGATTTAATGCGCACTACATTATTAACAAAATGTTATGCATATATGATGACATAATCATATCTGTGCGATCCAGTCTTTCTTTTAACAATTGTATAGATATCTCATAATTTTGATCTGTAAGCGAAATTCCCAATTCTGCACTTAGTGCTTCTATTAAATATGTTTTTAGATAAGTAAAATGTTCAATTTTTATTAATGAATCATTAATATGAATCGAGATTATTGCGCATATTTGATTTTGGAAGCTTGATTTTAGTTTTTAGTGTCGCCACTAAAGGAAATATTATGCATATTAAACGCTTTATCATCTGAAGTTGCTAAACACCTTTCAATTTTAGATTTTCCTCAATACCTTTATCTTTACATTATTCGCTTTGAAGCTATTTCAGCCGCCATATCACTTACATCAATTTTTGATTGTACTTCATCGTCTGCCTTAAATAAATCATTTCATTTCTCCGTGAGTTGAGATTTTAAGCTCATTAATCTTCATTTCTTTCGTGTTTCCTTCCGAAATTTCGATTCCCACCGCATTTTCCATTTTAGTTATGTTTGTTGAAAGATATTCTTAAACCTTTATTTTTCTCTTCAGTTCTCTCCATTTTGAATACTAAACAACTTAATAAATTGGAACAACGAAAAAAATGGACCTATCTCGAAAATCAGCGCTTCGCTTTGTAATAGTCCCATCCAATTAACTAACAGTAATTCCAGTAAATTCGTTTTTGCTTGTAAATTCGTGTCTGAAATATCCATACAAATAACTTAATCCTATCACGTCCGGGTCATTAAATTATGGTAAGATAAATTTCACAAATCAATGTACGTGTTTATGTACTGTCCATTAAAAATTCTAAATATAATTTCAACTTTCCATTTAATTATTTTATTCGAACAATAACAAAACTTGACAAACATAAAATCAAAAAACTCCATTATTTCAATATGATTCACAAATCAGTTTATACCGATTTCAATTGAAGTCACCGAATTTGATTCTAGTCTGATGAATTCCCCAGAACTCGTTATGGATTCCTTTTTTTTTAGAGATTATCAAGAGCCTGTGGCTTGAGTTGTTACGTATGTAATTCCCGATTTAAAATCTAAAGACATTAAAATACCTGAAACTTTTTAACAAATTTATGCATGAAGGGATTTTTAGATTTGGATATTACTATCAAGTCATGTTTTTCTTAAGCTTCAAGTCATGCAAGTATGTTTTCTTTAGTTTTATGGTAGTACATCATGTTTTGTCAACAAAAACTGGTAGCGCATACATTGATGATCTATGACCATTACATATTTTATTATTTATGATGTAGATATTTAATATTTTTAAATTATTTAACCTTTTTATTTCAATGAAAAACCCATTTTTGCTACCTAATATTGTGAGTTTTTTGGTATTAAGTAACAATAATTTTTGCTATTTGTAATTATATAAAATTTCCCATTTAATATGAGATTTAATGATGAAAAAGGGTTAAAAAATGTGTTTCAGTGCAAATGAAGCTTTAAAAGATACTAAACCTCCATGTAAAAATTAATTAGTTAAAAATTTAACAGAAAAGGTAGTTCAGAAAGTAAAATCAAAGAATTAAATAAATTAGTAAAATCAAAAGTAAAATCAAATCAATATTAGTAATCAAATCAATATTAGTAAAATCAAAGAAATAAATTTCAAATTTAATTAGTTATAAAAATAGAGCAGCATCTCTGGAGAAAATTCAAAAAATAAAAATAAAAAATTAAACCCCTGTCAATAAAAAAAAATGATTGGGGGCAGGCTATAGAAACAATTAAAAGTACAAACTGAAACATTTAGGGAAACCCAATTATTTTAGTTAAGGGGAGAGGGGCGTAGAGGTAAAAGTTTGAGAAGCCCTGAGAAAAACAAGTTACAAGTTAGTGATTAGAATCATTAGTTTTAATTTCTCTTAATAGATGGCAGCACAGTGAGGAATGTTGCAATTACAATGCAATTACGAATGTTGCAATTTCTCTCGACTTTAATAGTCGCTTAAAATATTTACGATATTGGTTATCGATAACGTTATTTCATTCGGTTTATTAAACAAATTTTTGATTTTGGATGAGTAATACTGGACTCCAAAAATTAAATTTTGATTGAAAGCTGATTTTTGTGTCTGATTTGCAAACAAGTGAATATAAAAACATGACATTTTGCAGAAAACATTAAACTGTTATTTATTGAGTTAATATAATTTTAACATCAAGCATGATTTTACAAATAAATAATTATATTTTGTACAAATGTTCATTGTGATAAAATAAAATAAACGACAATGACAAATTTTTGTGAAAAAATTAAAATAAATAGGTTTGAATAAAGAAGGTGTTCACTTCAAGTTGGAATGCATTGGAGACATCGATTTTCTATATTGCTAATTAAGTTGCCGTACACTTGAAGGAATGCAAACATGGAGCAATGCTAGTTCTAACTCTTGTAACGACCCCGAAATTGAACTTTATGCAGCCAGCAACCTGTCTAAGCAGTTCCAAAGATTATCCATGGAATAAAGGTACAGAGATCAAACTGGCCATTTTATTCTCTCCAAAACTTGATCATCAAGATTTTCTTCAACAAGTCTATCACGTTGAAGTTGAGAATTTTCATCCGTTTGGATGAATTCTATTTGGGGGTAATCGTTTTTTTTTTTTTAACTACATTTAACCATTATAAAACGAGGTACCAAAAATCAAACCGTCGAAACAGATATAAATTTTTAATGTTATGTATTTTTACATTTTTTTGTTACTCGCTTTATGTAAAATAAAGAATTAAGTATACTAAAGCAATCAACTTATACAATTTCTGTGAAACAAATCTAGGTAATTAAATAACAAACAAATAATATAAATTTTAAGAACTGAATTTCTTTTTAAGTTCCAAATCTCCTAGATAACATTCATGAAGTTGTTCTTTTAAAATTGTGGTGGTAAAATGTGGGTGCAGTGTAATAGGCCCCATTAACTAGTATATGTGAATTTGAATGCAGAGTAAATATTAACACTACAATGCCGAATTACTGTACGTAAAATATCTGACAATTAGATATTTATAAATTAAGTCCATGATTGGAATCTAACGACTGTAATGAAATTATGGAATTCATTTCAGTATTACAACGGCTTCGACACACTAACACTTCCGTTTTGTGTAGATGGTCCATATGAATCACAATGAAGCATTATATGGAGGCGGAGAGTTTAAAAAACAAATATTAACAAACACGCAAGACTTAACAATATACTAGTCTTGAAACTTTGGGAATTAAGGGTGATCAGAACCATAAATTTTGCTAGAATATTTAGAAAATAAAGGAGATAACTGGTGTGAACAATAGTGTAAGTATAAAAGTTCCCAGATACTATTCCCATGAATTTCAGGGCAATTACGATAGCATTGAAATACATATTTTTTGTGATACCAGTGAAAAAACCTTTGGTAAAACCTGAAAAACTTTTTTGTGGTATTTCTAAGAGTTAGCAAGGGTGAGTAATTAAAGTCAGTCGAGCTAATCGACTGTTAGAAGTCTTTTGTGACTTCTAACAGTCGATTAAGAGCGCCATGATTGGGACCAGATATAAGTATTAATTGAATGCTGTTGGTGTTGAAATTAAATGTAAATAAATATTTCTGTACAGATTCTTTTGGTGGTTTTGTCCAGCCTGGTTGATTAAGGATTATGAAGTATAGCTTAAGGTTAAAAAAAAAACGGAGGCTGCTGAAAAAGAGTTGCAGTATTTTGATAAAATAGGAAGTATTGCGAGATTTCATTTCCATTCAAGGTATAAAGTAAAAATTCAACATAGAATTTGCGGTTATGATGGAGAGGTTTCTATGAACGATTGATGAAATGCGTGTAAGTTCCTTTCCGAAAAGTACAATCTGAATTTAATCTGAAATTTGCACATCATTTCAAATTCGTTGAAGAACACGAGAACTTGAAAATGGGAGATGTTGTATTGATACATGGAGCTCAGTAATCTAAGTTGTTATGGGACTTGGGAATAAATATAGAAGTTATCCAAGGACAAGACAATCTCATTTTTGTGCCTTTGTAATAAAAACCACAAAGGGATTTTTCAGAAAACTTATACAGCTGGTACTTCCTTTCGATTTAGAAGTTGCATTTCTACTAATTAGTAGACTGATAGAAATTTTTTTTTTTTTTTTTTTACTTGCCTTAACTTTTGCATTATTGAAGAAATTATTTATTTGTATAGAATGTTCTATTGAATAGTAATTTCTTGTTTCTTATTTGAATGCTTATTTTTGCTTACATTGGATGCTTATTATTAAATATTCTTTATTTATATAATTTATTAATATTTTAATGCTTATCTTTAAATTTTTATGACATTCTCAAAATATATATTATTTTGCTTAATTGCTGGTGATTTATTTTTAATTGATTTCTATTTGACTTAATTGATTTTTTATAACTTAATTGATTTTTAATTGATTTAGTTAATTTTTATTTGATTCATTTAATTTATTAGTTTAGTTAATATTTTCGATAATTAATTTTTATTGAATATTTGATATTGATTAATTTTTATTGAATATTTGATATTGATTGATTTTTATTGAATTTTTGATATTGATTGATTTTGACTTAATGGATTTGATTGATTTAATGGACTCGTTATAGTAGTTAAATTTACATTTCATGATGAATAGTATCAGTTAAAGGGATATTTTGTGAATTACTTTTCATCGTAAAATGTAAATTATAATGAAACAAATATTTCCCAGTTTCTTATTTTATGGCAATTGTTGTTTAGTTTTAATCATTTGAATTTTGTTGCATTGTAGTTAATTGAATGGCATATTATTTATGTATGTACACTTAAAAGAACCCAGGTGATGAGGATATTGGAATTTGTAAGCCTTTCAAAGCAACGCTAGTTGAATTGCTTGTGTTGTAAAATTAGATTCCTCCTGGACTCTCGGATGAACTGTTGTTGTCAGGGTGTTAAGATCTATCCCCCTCACCCATTCTATTCTGTATATACTGTACAAGTATAAGTACAAAACAAAGTAAATTTTAATATACAATGGATACGTTGATGTTGCTAGAATTCTCGGACCTGAAAGTTACTGCTTTACACTTAACTGAACCACCAAAACCATTAACACAGACAGTCGTGGTGAAATTCTTTCATGCTGTTGCAATTACAATCAATGTAAACATATAAAATTAATTAAATAAAATAAGTAAATTATAATAGTAAAAAATGCTGAAGGAAACGAATAGTAATTTGAAAAGCAGGTGATTTTTCATTGTAAAATTAAAAATAAAAACTATTTGAACTTGAGGCCAAACTTGAAGTTAACTGGAAAAAACCACATCTATTAAAAGTACATACAATATTCAGAAAACATATGATTTCACGTATCAAAAAACTATACATGAGGAGAAATAAAATATATTTTTATCCATGATAAAAGTGCTTTATATTTAACACAGATAACAGTAAATTAAGTGGGTATTAATTTTTCTGTTAAGAAATGCAGTAGTACAAATCGCCATCTTTAATTATACTAAAAATGCCGTTAAATGGGGTGTTACCTCGTATTTTTCTTACTGTTTAGTGGGTGGATTTAAATTACTTCTTGTTCACACACTTTAGTTAAAAAAAATCTCCATGGAAATATTTGACGAAGGTGGTTGTAGTACAGTGAAGGTCTATTCTACTCGAACAGCCGTTGTGCAAGTCGAAGAAATATTATTGAAAAACGAAAATACTAATAAAAATGCAACAAACTTTTAATTATTTAGGTATCAAAAGTCTAGAAGTTAAAGTAAATGGAAAAATGAAAAATTGTTGAACTTAGTTTCATCCTTAATAACCTCCTCACTTTTTAATTGGTTAATTTTATATCACAGAATTTTCATTCTTAATGTGATTTACCGTCATTAATTTTCATAAGCGGTAATAAAAGAATTCTACGAAGATGTCACTGAATTTTGTTGTTAAGTTGAAGTAGGGTTTTGGTTTGGTTTGCCGCTTCTACGGTCATTTTTTGCACACTTTAGGTTAATTAGACAGGGACCTACAGTTTAACGTGGATTTCGAACCACTAACAAACATCCATACCACCGTCAGGATTCGAACCTGTAGCCTGTGGTACTAAATGTTAGAGAGCTAGCCACTTGGCACTCTTCGTGTCCGATAACGTACAAGTGTATAACGAATTCAATTTCTGTTTTTGTTGTATCAGTGCTTCCTTGATAGATATTGTGACAACATGTGTAAGCATCTTATATCGAAGCTAGTTGATTGCAATATCGATTAAGATTGCGATATCGATATTTATCGTATACTGCGATATCGATGTTTCTTTATATAATTGGGATATCGAAATCTTTAATTGCAATATCGGTATTGATTAAAATTGTGATATCGATATCGATTGTATACTGCGATATCGATGTTGCAATATATGACTGCGATGTCGATATCGATACCATGTCTATAATTATGATATTGATATCGATTAAGAAGCTAGTTCAATTGCCCGTTAGTAGTTTTCCAGATTTTCATAGTAATCCTATCTATTCATGGTACTTTACTGAATTGAATACTTTATTGAATTTGAGGTTCTTTATTATAAATAAAAGTGAAGAAGAAACGAAACAGAAATCTGCCTGCTTTATGCCTATGATTTTCACACGACTTCATTTCAATTTTAAAGGTTTTGATGCTCTGTGATTCTTAGACTCTTATATAATAATTAATTCTTTTATAAATTTTATCTTTTTTCAACTAAGTTGTTTTCTTAATTTTTAAATTTCAAATCGAAATTACATGGAAGTAAATTCTTATTACAAACCTCTGAAAATAATTGCTACTTTATTCAAAACACTTATCATATTTAGACCTCAATCGATCATTATAATTTACCACGAAAAATATCGATTAGACTTTCTTTGATTCCAATTCTGAAAAAGCAAATAAAGGATTGTAATAATGATGGATGTTTTTAATATGACTAGAAAATAGTAATCAATTTTTTCATTTGTATGAATACAGTGATGTTGGACCACATCTTTTATATATTAGCAATGGGAGAGATCTAAATTCATAATTTCTCGTAAATATATGTTGCAAAGCACTAATTTATTTGAAGAATAAGAAAAAAAAAATCACGTTTTTTTCTACAACAAAATCGAAAACATGATTGCGTAAATTTATTTGAGTACCAGATCAAAAGAATTATCCAGATAAATTATTGTTTTTTCTTTACTTATTTCTTTCTTGCCGATTCTGATTTAGACTTACATAAGTAACTTTGAGGCATTTAGACTTACATCACATTGATTTTAAGGCACTTTTCCGGTGAAAATTGTAAATTTTATGATATTTTAGTTTATTATTTTACTTATTATGTTGTGATATCGATGTTCATTTATATGAATGGGATATCGATATCAGTTAAGATTGTGATATCGATATTGATAGTATACTGCAATATCGATGTTGTTTATATGATTGGGTTATCAATACTGATAGTATACTGCGATGTCGATGTTGCTTTATACGATTGCGAAATCGATATCGATAAATGTGATATTGATATTGTGATATAATATCCGAATTTATTTTCTGAATATAAAACGTTTTGTAATTAAATTTTTTCAGGATATTAAAAAACTAAAGTCTTTAAACTTTTAACAAGGATATTGTGAGAAACTGAAATGTTTTTAATAGTCAGCTACTGGTGCTACTTGAAACAGGAGTAGACTCTGTGGAGATTGTGACAGAGCGTTTCATATCGACAACAGGTCAACTAAAGGGGTGTTCCTCGTATTTTCTCCAGTACGACACTGAAACGTGTGAAATTATCCATTGTAGAAAGTATTACATCCTTTTCCCTCCAGATAAAGAATTTAAAAAATTGTAAAAACAAAGTAGTAAGACAAATAAATTTATTTGGTTTCCATTTCAAAAGGATTAATATTCACCATTTGAATCTTGAGGTAGCCAAACGTAATAGAAGAATCACTCTTTATTCTCTCACCCTCTTTTAATATTTTTATATATAAGACGGGAAATTTGTTACTAACCAGAAAGTATTTTGAAATTTACGATAATTAAAGCTTGCTCTCATCAAAAAATTCTTCCGTATTAATTTCTATTCGATTTACCATGGCGTTATTTATCTGCCGGGGGATCTCTTGGGGATCACACCCTACAATTTGAAAACCTTCCGATAAAAAAATTAAACTAATTTTGGAAACAAAATAATAAGTCAAAAATTAATTTGGCTTGCATTTCAATACGATTAGTATTCACCATATGGATCTTGTGGTAGTCAAACGTAATAGAAGAATCACCCTTTACTCTTTCTATCGAAAGCATGAGACGAAACAAAAATTAAGCGTTTATAATCTATCTTATGAGATCAAAGTAGGGAGGGAAAAGCTAATGGTAAGATGATATATTTCTTGCAAATCATAAAAAAAAGCTGTTTTTTTTATACATACTCGAAAAAGTATAAGAAAGTGATAAAAAAGTGAAACAGAATACTCGTTTTGTACGCAATCTATAAAAGTACCTACAAAACCCCAAATTACTCAATCAGTCTTTTCCAAATTAGATACCAGCCTTTTCCAAATTACATATCAGCCTTTTCCAAATTACATATCAGCCTTTCAAGTGATAAATGACTTAGGTAAATGTGTCTGGTATTCGTAAACAACTTTTCCCAAAAAATAACCAATTCTTTACGGTTATGGGTCCTTGCTTTTAAGATTTTGTTAAAATATTATGCATTGTCAGAAAGTTTATAAGTCATTTATTCTGTCTAGACTTGCAAATTGCTTGTGATTAAGTCAAGAAAGCCATTTTCGCAATAAGTTTATTGCCGTGAAACGAATTAGGATTTTTCAATATTTTTTTTACATTTAAGATAGAATATTTACGGGGCCTGAATGGCCGAGTGGCTAGCGCTCTGGCGCTTGGTACCACAGGTTTCGGGTTCGAGTCCCGGCGGTGCCATGGTTGTTTGCAGTGGTTCGGAATCCACTTTAAAAAGTAGGTCCCGGTCTAATAGGATCGTAGAGCGTTGCGGGGGCATTGTTACTCCGCGTCCGTAGCTTATCTTCAAGTTACACGCGCCCCCTGGGTAATGCAAAGTGAGTACGTCTGTGCAGCACTTTGCCTTAAGGCATCCAAGACGTCCATGTCTGTGTTTGCCAGCTGCATTAGAAAAAAAAAAAAAAAAAAAAAAAGATAAAATATTTGGCTATTTCAAAACGATTATTATTTATAGCATGGATCTTAAGTCAGCCAAACGTAATAGAAGAGTCATCCTTTACTCTTTCTATTGAAAGCACGTATAAGATCAAAGTAAGGAGGCAAAGATTAATGGTAAGATGATATATTTCTCGCAGGTCATAAAAAGGAAAGCTGGTTTTTTTAATACATACTCGAAAAGGGATAAGCCAGCAATAAAAAAAAAAAAGTGAAACAGTATACTTGTTTTATAAGTAATCTATAATGGTACCTGCAAAATCCCCAAATTACTCAATCAAGGCAATTTTCGCTGTTTCAGTTTAATTATATCGGCAATATAAGCGCATTTTCTTTCGGACGTGTACGGGTTAAATTGAATAATTATTTTTCTAGTTAGTTACAGCTACACTAGCGACGGAAAATTGCACGGCTTATTATTTCGATAATTATTTAATTTTGTTGAAAAATGATGTATTGCCACAGCTTGTTTTATTAATAAAAGCTTGATCAAGTGGTAAAGTGTTAAAAAAAAAACTGATTTTATGAGATTTCAGGATAAAGAGTCAAGGTTGAAAGATGAATAGCGTTATAAGTTGAGATGATTACACATTGCTTTTGAAACGAGTTACAAAGTATTTTAACGTTTAGTAATTGGAATATAAGAACTACCAAACCGAAACCTAATCAAAACACGATTTTCTTCTTTTTTTTTTTTTTCAATAAAACTTATTGAAAAAACGATAAATTAGACGGCATTAAAGACGAATAAGACAGAATTAAACCGGCTTAGATCAAAGATAATGTAACTTTAAATTATTGTGTTTAAAAGTTCACAAGACTAGTGATTAGAGAGGGAGAGGGGGAGTATTTCTCTGAATCCTTCCTCTTATGTTATTTTATGCGTCATAAATGTATATGTAAACCTGTATGCTATTTGCATACTTATATATGGAAATTTAATTCTAGTAGAATAATTAAAATGAAATGAAATGCACATTTAATTATTATAAAACTATCGGGATCTTACATTAGCACTTAATCTCTATTTGTAATGAATTATAGCTGCTTAATGGTTATAAAGCGAGGATAGAAAAGAAAAAATTATTTTAGAAGACTTTTTTGAACTGGTTCAGATTTCTATTAAACAAAAAGAAAAATCAAGTAAACAACGCATTCAGCCAGATAATGAGATGATTACATAAGTGCTTATATGTCTTTTATTTTAAATATTTTTTACCTAAGTATAACAACTTCTGAATCTACAATTTCTTTCTCCGAATCAGCAGTGACTTCAATTCCCCGTAATGAGTTATATGAACCAATTACCAAATAGTGCAAGAAAAAGATAATAAATATGATTATAAGAACAGCGAAATTTTCAAGTCTGCTGGTATGCACATAAGTATGGATTATGAAATAAAGATTAATACAATTTCTTTTTTATTGGACGCTTGATCTGAGGTCATTCGAACCTTGATATTGTAAATTTATAGCAGGTTCAGCCTTAACCAGTATGCACCACAAAGGTTCTGCTAAACAATATGCCTGAAAAGGAAAGAGCTAAGAGCTTTCTAAGAGTAATCGGTTCACTTTTGAGTTAGACGTAAGGAAAACATGCTACAGCCAAAAAAGTAACGAAATAAGTTTCCAAAGCGAAATTTAGTCTACTACTTTTCAATAGCCTTAATGGACAGGAGTTCAAATCTATAATATCTTCTGAAGAGCCACAATGCAACATCCGTCAATGTTCTAACCCAGGGGTCTCAAACTTTCCAGCCTTAGGGCCATACTGTTTACTCCAGTATGTACCAAGGGCCAAAACCGTTTTAATTTTTCTGCCATTATCTATATAATTACATAAATATCATTATTATTTTTTTACTAGTGGATAACCCGTGGTTTCATTCGCGTTAATTTAGCTTTTTCGTTCCTCAGGGATTTTCAGGATTAAAATCATATGTTTCATTCAGGATATATACATTCCAAACATCAATATAATACATACATATGCGATACTGTTGACCCCAACATAACTACCTCGGGATGTTCACTAGTTTATAATGTTAGTGGGATTCATTTCAATTAGTTGTTAGTTGTTAGGCTTAAATTAAATTTTCTGCGTATTAAGCTTGTCATTGCTTTACCTAGCAAGTCAATAAAACCGAGTTATTATCATTCTACGTTTTTTATCCAACTTATTACAGCAACAATAAGCTATTCGCTGTCTCGGGCCGGATTGATGACACTGGCGGGCTGGATTTGGCCCGCGGGCCGTAGTTTGGAGACCCCTCCTCTAACCGATCAAACAATGGTTAAACAACTTTAACATATTAGAAAATACGAAATAAGTTTAGTAAAAAACATGCATGTACAGTAGTGACCAGTCACAATGCACTACTCTAGATTTTGTCATATTTGTGGTGCTTTTTAAAAACATAACCCATTTTAAACGGAAATGATGATTTATTTTTAAACACAAATAGCATAATGGGCGATCAAAAAGTTTCCGTTTGGGGGCGTGGCTGCAGCTTATATGCAAACTATCGCTTCGCCGATGAGGGTGTATGAGCACCGGCATCGAGGTATGGGATTATTGTGGTATTCATTTATTTCCGAAGTACATGTGGGAAATTTTGAAACATTAACTATGACGACGTTAGTACCAAATGCGTTCAAAAAGTACTAACATGTTTATTAATTTCAAGGATTCAGGTGTCTTTATCACTGGGCAACTGTACCGCGAAGAGATTATGGCGAGCAATTAAGGCTAAACATCCGAAAAAACTGGGAAATAGGATGATTCCGTTTCATGATAGCACACGCCCCCAAATCGCAAATGTCGTAACGCAGAAGTTACACTCACTAAAAAGTGGGAGACACTCGAACACCCACCTTACAGTCCTGATCTCTCCCCATACGATTTTCATGCTTTCGTTCCCTTGAAAAAGTCCTTTAAATGTCGACGGTTCCTGTGGGATGTAGAAGTGCAGCTGGCAATTTCGGACTTCTTCGAGCAGTAGAAAGGAGTTTTACCAAAGGGGTATGTTAAACACGGCGAAGTAGTAGGATGATTGCCTAAATGCTCAAGACGACTTTGCATGACTGGCCTATCAAATCTGGATTGCACGGCCTTCGAAAAGAAACTTTTTGATCGCTCCTTATATTTTAAATCACTACAGTACGATTTGTAAATGTAAATTTAGAAATTAATAAAATTTAAGAATGAATTAAAAGTATACCAAAATTATTGCAATACTCACTGATTCCTACATCACTCGACAAAAGGAATTTCAAAAGAATGATATGATTGTTACAGTTACAGAACATGTATATTCTCAGCACTTAGTGATTAAATGAGAAAAAATATTCATACTATCATTTAAAAAGGAGGACACAATAGCACAAATGATGATGCATAAATGGTGATGCAATTCCTACTATATCAAACTTATGAAGATTACCTTCATCTCAAAAGTATTGTTTACCTAATTTGAATTTATATATAATTCTAAATTCATAAAAAATAAAAGTGGTGCGTTTTAATTGGCCATTACTGTATATCATATATATTACGCAGATATTTTACTTTATTTTCCTTTTTATTCCTTATAATTTTAGTTTAGAATTATTTCGAAGAAAAGTTAGCGCAGTTAAAAATGAAGTTTTGAAAACCACATCTTACCTTGACATTGCAATGACCACATTCCGATGAAATTTCAACTAACAAATGTTTTCGATTCGACCTTTTTCGGTCTTTCCACAGAATTAGTATTCAAAGATTCCATTTAATGTATCCATTTCAAAAAAAAAAAAAAAAAAAACTACACGCTGCCTTGAAAATACAAGGTTGAATTTTAAATATATTTTTAAAATCTTTAAGACGAAGATAGCTTTTTTAAATGTCATTAGTGAAAGGAAATCAGATTTTTCATTCTAGTTGCAGAACTTGTTAAACGCCCACTTTTTGTCTTTTGTGAATCGTAGGTGTGAAGGTAATGTCTTGGTAATTAAGATCACATTAATCAAAGCTTCTTTTTCTCCGTATTTTAATGTTCATGAATATAGATGCAATGGTTAATACAAGAAAAACAAAAGCAGTTTTGCGGTGATGATGAAATGTACAAAGGATTCTACGCTAGACATTTTCAAATACATTTATAAAGAATGACGAATGGAGAAGTTAAAACTGTTGTAAATTATAAAAAAAGTAAAAATATAAGCATATTTAGTATAGTTATATACAGAGATAGCGATAAATTAAAGCAAACTTCAAAAATTCATAATAAAAGAAGTAATGTTCTGAATAATATCTCAGTTTCTGCGAATATGATCAGAGAGACATCGGATTTTTACGATTCAAAATTAAACGAAAGAAGTCGCTTGCATGAAATACTGAGACTTTTTATGAAATCAACAAATACGAATAAATCACAATAGCATGACATTGTGCATTTATTTTATATTAAAATATATAATGGTTGATGAATGTTATGTGGACGGATGAAGGTCACTTTTCAATGCCTATGATGTCAATACGCAAAACAATCGTATCTGGGTGACGTCAAATCTTCGTGAGTGCTTGACTAAGTCACTGCATTCTCCTTACATGACTGTTTGGTGCGGTTTCACCGCGTCTTTCATTCTTTTTTTTTTTTTTTGAAGGTTGTTGTCCTCTATCCGGCTGGAAAACCTGTACAGTCACTACAAAATGATATGTCATGTTTTTCTTGACCAGGTTGTGCCTCATTACTGGAAAGACAGGCATTACCTGTCATCACTTTCATGCAATATGGGGCCCCACCCTATTTTGAACGTGAAGTCAAGACGTTCCTGTTGGACACCGGAAGCCCGAGTGATAAGTCGAGGTTGCAGGTTTAAGTGGTTTTGATCACAGCTTGGATCTTACAGAGAATGATGTCCACATGTGACCGGATAATATTTACAAATAATTTCGCTCTTTTATCCATTAATCTGGCATTGTTCTGTTAGTAACTGTGGACGTGCAACATTCTTCTTCACAGAAAATTCCAAAGCGCTTCAAATTTTCTGAACTGCATTAAAGTCAGGCAACATAGCTGGACAAGTGAGCCATGACATCAACTTCATGCTCTACGAATAGATCCCGAATACTTTCTCCAGATACATGCGACGCTGGTATTTTGGTAGACAGTTTGGTGAAAAAAGCCATATAAGAACGAGTTGTCCCTCAATATCGGAATATAGTTCACAATCTTTCATACAAGTATTTACTTACACCAGTAATCTAACGCCAATTGCCACTAATATATTACACTACTACATCTGAGCTGCATTCATCTCTGGACATAGTCCAATTGATACGTCTTTCAGGCCTACAAGTGATGTGAAAAAGTGCGTTAAAAGCGTGACTCGTCTGCCAATAAGAAAACTTCGCCAGCCATCCACAGTCCAGTGTTGATGTGCTTTAACCTGTTGGAATCTTTTCTGTTTTTGTGAGCAGAAGATGTCATTTGTATAGATTGTTAATTATTTTATGCGATGCGGCTCCTGCAACAGGGTGCGCTTGGAAATAGACGGATCTGATCGATCATTAGCGTGCCAACAATCAATCTTTGTGGTGCCATCGGTGTCATGAGTGTGCCAGCAATCCATTCTTGCTTTGAAAGCAATTTTAGGTAGTTATATAACTTACATGCCGGCGATCTTCTTACCTTAGTATCATATTTCATCCGTCGTTGAGACTCAAAAAATTATTTGTTGTTGTTAAATGTAATTTCTTATACACTGTACTTACAATAGATCTGTCACAATCAAGAACACTACCATCTCTGCAACTTGGTGGCATTGTTGCCGACTAAACATTATGACCTCCTTTTATCAATCGGTGCTTCCTCTTTTATTTCCAGTTTCATGAACGAACAAAGCATACTAATCTCAAGGCTTTGTAACACATTCGGCGTTACTCCACGATTTACCCTTCTTCTCTATTTGCATTCGTTAGATTCACTGCAGACAAAATGTTATGAAATCAACATGTACTGCAAGCCTACACAGTAACAGTACGCGTAGGCTGATTTTTGTAACATTTTTTTGTCCGGGGTGTTTATATTATAAATGTACTCTATTAATTATTTTTATGAAATTAAAATGTGATTTTTTATTATTTCTAAATTACATTTTTAATTAGCTGAAAGTATTGATATGATTACTTTAGACATATCACTATACATTTTATAAATAATAAAAACATAGAAATAAAAGAATTTATATTAATAATATACATTTAAACAGAAAAAGCTATAATGTTATTTGAGAATTTAAAAAAAAATACGAACAATTGTTTATAATTTATTCCTTCGATACTTTTTTATTAATAAAAATATATAAATAAGTCAAATTTATAATAAATAAAATTAAAATGCCCTATCTAGATCAGCATAGTTTTTGTTTTTTTCTAATGCAGCTGGCAAACACTTAGACACTTGGTCTTGGATGCCTTAAGGCAAACGCTGCACAGACGTTACTCACTTTGCATTATCCAGGGGGAGCGTGTAACTTGGAGATAAGCTACGGACACGGAGTAACAATGCCCCCGCAACGCTCTACGATCCTATTAAACCGGGACCTACGGTTTAAAGTGGATTCGAACCACTACAAACATCCATGGCACCGCCGGGACTTGAACCCGGAATCTATGGTACCGAGCGCCAGCCACTCTGCCATTCAGGCCCCATATCAGCATAGTCAAGTGGTGATTTGTATTAGTAAGTGTGAAAGGGGATTTCATTTTGCTAGTGGTGTGCTCTGCAGTCCCTGTTTTTGAAAAACGAGTCGGTCTCTTTTAATGCTCTAGAATGCGTTCACACCCATCTTGTTGATTTCGTCGTAACTATCGAACGTCTTCCAGGATAGAGTGAGTCTCGTTGGGGTCCTCTTTTCAACACATTCTTCTCCACGATCGTTTCTTTTACCCTCAATGGCCTAGTCTCTTCTCACCGGAAGTTTATAGATTCTTGCTACTATATTGCAACTTTTTTTTTTTCGCTACTTTTTTGGAGGCCTTTTTCATTCAATCTCTTTTTTTCGATTACAGATGATCATTTTCACTTGTTGTTTCCCTTTTTAAACCATCATTGAGCCTGTATGATTGGTCAGCATTTCTATCTAGAGATTGCCTCTTGATCCTTATTGGTTTGGTTGAGAGATAATTTCTCCCGTACCATAGGGCTGACCCCTGACCCTACGCAGTTCATCAGTTCTTTTGTCTTCAACCCTCACTCTGGACGAGGTCCGCAATGAGGGTGAAAGGTTGTCTTTTCAGCTCAAATATCCCAACTTGTCGTTTTTCTCCATATCACATAAATATCTCTTAATTGGACAGTATAATAAGAAGACATAAGGCCCCTACTGAGGTAAACACACTCAAGGCTGTACCCCGCCATTAAATAAATCTTGCCCATCAACAGGATGCAGCATAAAACGTCCCCACCTGAAGAGACGGTAATTAATTCTTTATTACTTGAAAACTCCTACTCTCATTCTCTCCTGCGAAAAACACCCTTTGACCAGAAGTTCAGCACCACATATTTATTAACTCTGAATTTATAGCCTCTTGTCAACTTTACCAGGAGAGCAAAAACTTTAAGAAAACTTAACTAGAAACTACGTTTTCGAATGCTTTTAGGTATGAAAAAAAAAAAAAAAAAAAACTTTTATACACAAAACAACCAATAGCAAAGATTTCTTGCATACTAATATAAAAATTTATATCATGCACAAAATAAAGAACCGTCTTGTTACATTTTCATTAAATCGACCCCAATGATTTTGACCATCTCTCTATCAAATTTCTTTATACGTGAGTGACTATTTTCAAAATTATTTTTATTTGATAGACCTTCATAGTTAAAAATTAAAGCTAAAATCTTATGGTTCTATACAAAGACGTTCGCCATGCAAAAGAGTTTCTTTGATTAATGTTAATTATATATCCTACTATTTTCTATAATTAATCTATTCTATGCAAAATGGACATCTTTTGTTATAAAATTATTATTAGTGGCTTGTTGGTTGATTTGTCTTTGCTGTTTTGAATGCCATATGCTATTATTTGTATTCTTGAAGTAATATGTGTATTTTTATTGTTGGTTGATGTCTCAAATAATAACTGCATGCATAAATATAGGATAATTGTGTTTCATTTAGAAAATTGCTAATTGCCTAAAATATAAATAAATCGCAAATTTATTTTAAAGAAATGCTTTAAATATTTATTTAATGTGAATGTATTTCTCTCTGTTTAATTGCAAGTCCTGAAGGTTTTCGAATCTGATTAGAAAGAGTTTTATGTTAGAAGTAGATTGATTTATTGGTTATTGCACACAACATAGAAGATTTCTTTTTTGCAATGTTATAGCAGTTTTTCAAGGATATTGCGGTTTATTGGGTTATTCGAGTAATAAAGGATTTTATTAAGGAATGATTTGTTTCAGTATATCAGATATCAACATCACAAGACTGTCTGGTTGATTTTTCCTACATGACAAGCAAATGCAGAGGGTTATCCTTGAAAATCCTCCCCCAAAAAGATTTTTTCTTCACATTGTTCTAGGGGCTAAGAAATGTATTGAAATTGTGTTATTTGTGAAGTTTTAGTAGTTTTTCTGGGTTATTGCGGTTTATTGGGTTATTTTAGTAATAAGGGTATTAAGGAATGATTTGTTTCAGTATATTAGATATCAACACCACAAGACTGTCTGGTTGATTTTCTTCTACATGACAAGCAAATATTCAGTTATCCTTAATCCTTCCAGAAAGCATTTTCTTCTGCATTGTTCTAGGGGCTAAGGGATTAATTGAAATTGTGCAATTTGAAAATTTTTAGTAGTTTTCTAGGTTATTACGGTTTATTGAGTTATTTCAGTAATAAGGGTATTTATTAAGGAATGATTTTTTTCAGTGTATTAGATACCAACACCACAAGACTGTCTGATTGATTTTCTTATACATGACAAGTAAATGTAGAGAGTTATTCTTAATCCTTCCAGAAAGCATTTTCTTTTTCTCGCATTGTTCGAGGGGCTAAGAGATTCATTGAAGTTGTGTAATTTGTAAGAGTTAAGTGATTTTTCTAAGTCATAGCGGTTTATTGGGTTATTTTAGTAATAAATGGTATATATTAAGGAATGATTTGTTTCAATATATTAGATATCAACACCACAAGACTGTCTGGTTGATTTTCTTCTACATGATAAGCAAATGCAGAGGGTTATCCTTGAAAATCCTTCAAAAAGCACTTTCTTCTTCACATTGTTCTAGGGGCGAGGAGAAAAAAAATTGTCATTGAAATTATGTTTATCATAATAAATAATGTCTTTATAGTTCACGCATCAAAAGTTGAGAAGCGCATAAAGCTTGCATTGAAAAAGTTTCATTAAGCATAGGAATTAGAAGGATTATTATTATTGGATAAGCATTGGAAAAAGTTTCAAAATAATTTAATACGTAGCAAAAATTAAAACAAAATATTTTTAAATATTCCTATGTTTTAAATTATATTGCATAAAATTATAAAGCCTCATTACGAAGAGCATTTATTGTATGTGTATTAATATATGATTTTAATTTATTTTGAAAGGCTGTAAAATGATTCTATTCCAAACAACTAGTTTTTATTTTTAAAAGAAATATAAGATTTCATCTTTACGGTTTTTAATGTATAGATCAGGAGTGGAAAAAAAATAAACCACGGCAAGCAAGATAAAAACTATATATATATATATTCATCTCCTTTTTTTTTTTTTTACAGACTGAAATGTTATCACATGTTCCTCATGAGATGAAGTGAGTTTGGCATTTTTATCGACGAAGTTATTTAAGACACAATTACTTTGAAATATGCATATCCGTAATCATAATTAGAAATTAATGGAAAAGCCATTGTAAACATGTGCCGGTTTGTCCGAAACACGATACGCATACTTAAAAAAATAATAAAAATTATAATAAAAAGAAAACTCCACAGATTTTACGATAAAGGATTCGATTTCAGAGATGTTATACAACAGATTTTTATTATTACATTCACGATCTCTAGAAGAAGAACAAGAAGGAAAAAAAAAAAAAAAGTTAACAAAATAATAAAAAGAACGATTCACGGTGATTTCCGAAACAGTCAAACAAGTTCAGCGATCTCGTAACATTGCGTGATTCGAACGTATAGATGGCAGACATCTCGCGGCTTCAGTGAATGAAATAGTGGTTTTAGTTCTAGGCACAGTTGCGATTTCTTCACAGAATGATGTAATTCTGTTTCTTAGAAAGATGATGAAAACCCTATCAATAATTCTCGGACCTTGAGAAAGCTTCTGTAATGAAAGGCGTGGAGAATGGTGTGATAAAGGAATGTCCGAATATTTCTCTCTTTTGTTTATAAATCTGCATTAGAAGAATTCGTGATGAAATTACTGCTTACAACACGGTTTTTTACTTGACCTATTTTTAATTTGCGTTGGATGTAAATCAGTGATGAAAGCATCTTTAGCTCGCAGTGACTCAATGGACTGAATGAACATATTGTGCTTCAGAGAAATATTTTTGATGATGTGCATATTAATGAAGACTGGAATGGTGTATACATTTCTGTGCCATTTTAACCTAAAAAGAATAAAATTTGAAAAATCAATTAAAAATTGGACCATACAACTGTCTAGGAGTCACTTGTAAAATATTTTTATGAAACAGATACCTTTCATTTCAAAGAAAAGCGACAAAAATAAAAAAAAAAAATTCCAAACTTTTAGGAGAGTAGAAGGTAACACTCAAGTATGCTGTTTTTAAAAATAAGCATAACAAAACTTTATGGCCAATTCAGCAACTATTTCTGCGATTTTTTCATGTTCAAAGAAACCAGTATAAAAATCTCACAGTTTATGAAATAAAAATACATATTGGAATTTTTAAAGTTTTTTTGCATTTTGTTCTTTGAGCGATTTTCAAATGAGCGATGTGTTACAAATTGCAAAAATAGTTTGGATTTTCACTTTTCTTGCAAATGAATGATGTGTTCCAAATTGCATTTTGGAACATTGGTCGGGCCATTTGGATTTTCACTGTTCTTGAACAGTAAAATTGATCAGTAAAATAGTTTGGATTTTCACTTTTCTTGCAAATGAATGATGTGTTCCAAATTGCATTTTGGAACATTGGATTGGATTGCATTTGGATTTTCACTGTTCTTGCAAATGAGCGATGTGTTACAAATTGATCAGTAAAATAGTTTGGATTTCCACTTTTCTTGCAAATGAGCGATGTGTTACAAATTGAACAGTAAAATAGTGTGGATATCAACGACTGAGAAATGGAATATAACTTCCAAGTCGATGAAAACTGAATGTATTGCCTTCATAATTATTCGTTGCAAATTCAAATGATTACAGTTTAATTAATTCCTTATGCTGAAAAATGGCTATAAATAGAAAGATTATTAATAAACCAGAGAGGTCAGGATTTTTCAAATTACCCCCTGCCGTTTTTTAAAGGATACTTTCCTTGTAACAAAAAGGCGTGAAAGGACGCAATTATAAGACATGCATTAAACTTATCACTTATTCAAGAATACACTAGTATAATTTCTGGTAATGAGCTTTTGTTTCGTAGAAATTTTGTCCTGGAAGAACGCTGGAGGGCTTTGTATATGGAAATCGTTGGTAAGGTGATAAATAATTCATTATATTGATGAGTGAAAAATGATTTAAAAGGTAGGTAGAGATTTTGAAGATAAGAAGATGCAATTTTTTTTCTTTGTAGTCTGCACTGCATGAATAGCAAAACATTTTTTGTTCTATTCAAAGACATTATAATAAACAAAGGCGCAATTCTGTAACATTAAGAGCCAATTTCTAGTTTACTCTTTCAAAAGTAAATCCGATTATAAAATGCACTGGAAATATATGGATTGAATAATAAAAGTATTTAAATTGCAAGCGTAGATGAAGAATACAATGTATTAATAAGTGCTTTCAATCGGTGACTGAACATGTATTATTTGATGGAATATATCACAATGATATCTTAAAGGGAATCTTTCTTCCCTTTTTTCTTGAGTATTCACAACTGATGAACAAACTTCATCAGAAGCAATCAAAGCGATTGTTCTGAAGCCTCATTGAAGTGGGACAAGAACACTTTTGTGACCATGACTTCAGTTATATCCCCACCCCTTTTCTTTGCTTTTTATATTCATTTGTTTGTTCTTTAGTTTACTTAAGTGTAAAAATTAAAAATGCGCTAAGCTATATATATATTTTATTTATTTTTTAATTCTAGATTGTAGTATGCATTAAAAGAAGTTGTGTCTTTTTTTTTTAAAGGATTCCTTCGTTAATGTTGTTCGCAAATGTAAAAATGTTTTAGCCATACAGCCATGATATTAAACTGGCTGAAGCTGAATCAGATTCAAAATAATCAGTACCACTGCGATGCATTATAGGTAAAAATGATTTTTCATTCTCCATGGTTTCCTTCTAGGAGGACATCCTACGAAGCTGGCTCAGATTTTTGTTAAACGTTGTAAAAAAAAAATTTGGAAATATATTAAGACCCATAAGTGCAGTACATATCATGATTTATTCAATGCAAAGTAAATTTAACAGTCATTAATGACGTACATCGCCTACATGCGCCATTGAACTAGTTACGCGACTTCTTGAACATAGTCATGTTCATTAATTTTATCGTGAAGTAAATAAATTAATCTTCACGACAAAAATAATTTCAATCCCATTTTCTTTCCATAAAATTGCTTTCTGTAAGTGCAATTACTTTTTACCGCAAGATCCAAGTTGATGACTTTTTCTTCCCTTGACATTTAACAACCAGAAAAGCATAGGTTCTGTTCTTATCAGTCAAAGCAATAAAATAAGTTTTTTTCTTATTTCCCTTCCTTCCCTCTGTTTGTGTTGAACAGATAAATGTCCCATTTTTAGCAAGCTATCCTTCATTGCTCGTCATTTCAAACCGCAATAGCCTTCGGGTACAGAATGCTACTGACAACTTTAGCAATGGTATATGATGTTCGGTCACGTTTGCAGCCTCAGGTGCAATTACTTTCACCTTTAATTCTGAAGGATGTATATCCAACCTCTAAAAAAGAAAAAAAAAATGCCCTTTCAGTCATCACTTTATTTATAACATTACTCATCATATTTAACGCATTAACGTCTTTCTTTGTAGATTCTCTAATTGATGTAATAATCCTTAACGATGTGTTTTACCTTTATATCAACTTATGTATTGGGTATATATCAAAAGCTGTCAGATTTATTAAAGATTGCACTAACCTTAACGTGTATTTGCTATTAGTTAATAGGATTGGCCTCTTGAATTGATTTAATGATAAGTTTTATTGTAATAAAAATCTGCAGCCAATCATTATAGATCATGGCCTTTTAACTCTATGTAATATCCAATGGTTTGCGGTTTGCGAAGTATATGATAAAGTAATGAAACTTAACAACTTGAATTCAGTACATGACGTTCTACAAATGATAAGTTTTTACATCCCACTTTTTATTTAATTCAATCATATCCTGTAAAGGGGCGTTGCAATTTAGGTTTGTACCTCTGTTGAATAGCATCTAGAGATGTCAGGTAATTATTTTATCAGACATACTCGATCTGATATATCCCATAAGATGAGGTGGCATGTTGCCCAAATGACTCAGTAACTACTTTGCAAAATCACTAGACTGGGCTGGAGCAGCATGGTAGATAACTCTCATCCACTGTTTTAGTCAAGGGTGCTTCGTTAGAAATTCGACAAGCAATACTTTCTTAAAGAAGGACGCGATAAATTTTCAGACCGGAATGTCTTTTCATTGAGTTTGAGAAGACGGAAAGGATAGTAAAGAGCAAATCCTCATATGCCACCCTTGGGATGTTCGTTCAAAATTGTGATGGTTCAATTTCCAAAGCATAGTTGCCAAAACAAAGAAAGGGGGCCTTAATCATAGTGGCGTGTAGTAGTTAAAGTAAAAACCAGTAGACTCAGAGATAAGTATTATGACAGCTTAGCATCACACTTTGTTGCACAATACGAGACAATTGCTTTTTCCACTACTGTTTCATTTCGTAAGATCTATTGCAGCCTGATGGCCAATTGGCTAGCTCTCTGGCCTTTAATACCACAGACGTCAAATTCGAATTCTGGGGGTGGCATGGATGTTTTTTAGTGGTTCGGAATCCACGTTAAACAGTAGGTTCCGGTCTAATTAGCCTAAAGAAAGCAAAAAATGACCGTAGAGCGAAAAACCAAATCACAAAATGGGGGCTGATTCACTGTAATTCAGGAGTCCAAATGGTTGACAAGTTGAATTCGTTGTGGCTTCAATTGGATCATTTAGATCTGCATGATTAGATAAAATTACTAATTATACAACAGGGAAAATAATACTGGTGTACATATACAATACTAATACATAATTTATGCTTATGAGATTATAAAATAATAATAATGGAATCAGCTATTCTTTAGATTTATAAATGAGTCAACAATATTGTATAAATTAACATTTATAAGAGCTTAAAACTTTTTGAAAAAATATATTTTACCCACAAAGTCTAAATACCGATTTTAGCAATTGTTGTGCTATGGTATCTTTGATTGGCGTATTCAAAACGCCCTTTTTTGTTTATAAGCAAAAATATTATTCTTTATTAATCTTCATAAGCAAAAATATTAATCTTCATAAGCAAAAATATTAATCTTCATAAGCAAAAATATTAATCTTCATTTATTTACTTCTTTTCATAATTTGCATTTACGCAATTAATTAAAACAACTTAGTGATCTCAAATAACAACATTGTTATGAAATATATTTCTTCACGAGTTTACTTTTCTATAATCATTATTCATGAACTAGTTAGTATGAGTCAAATTATTTTTTCGTTAACACCTTTTTAAAGGCCTGTAGCTAGATTTTTTATTCTGATTCAAGTAGCAAAAAAAAAGTCTTTTCCAACTGAAGAAAATTAAATATTACGTGCGTTGAATGCATAAAGATAGACCTCAGTACGTGGAAAATCATTTGAATTAATTACCTTATTTGAATTTTATCTGATATGGAGGCCTGGTATGATTGACATTTATACTTGCTAAATCTGTAGAACTGTCTTCAACTTTTATTGCGAAGAATCGTCAACTACTCCAATGTATCACCAATTAAGTGGTTTCTTAGTAACACGCATGCGTTATTCAAGCCGGCCTAGACACTATACCAATTAAAAGGAATAATTTATTATAGGGTAAGGATGACTGATAAATTATGTATTCGTTATTGCGAAGAAGTTGATTCTTATCAAAAATGTGTTTAATATAAAAATATATAATATTAAAAAAAATTTCAATTAATTTTAAAAGAAAATTTAGATCAGAAAATGTAATTATAATTCTGCAATATAATATAATTTTGAATTCATGAAGAATTTTGAAAACATATTAATAATGAGAAGTATCCTAATAGAGTAGTATCGTATTACATCACTCAAATTGGGAGACAAAGAGAGCGTTATATCATCAATATATCGACAACATATCTTGGTTGAGAGACTTTTTTCTAAAATTAGCACGCGATGCAACAAAGCACACTGCAAGAAGGATATGTCAACATGAACGTCCCAATATGATGAATAAAGATACATGAAAATGCGTATTGCAGTTAACAATAATTATAATAGAGAGACTAGATCTGTAATGAATTCTTGTAGCACTGTATCAGCTTTATGCCTTCTATAATGAGACTCTAACCAGAGTTCAGGAAAGAGACAAAGAAGTGCCCAAATTGAGACCCTAACTAGAGTGCAGGAAAAAGACAACGAAGTACCCAAATTGAGACCCTAACCAGAGTGCAGAAAAGAGACAAAGAACTACACAAATTGAGACCTTAACTAGAGTGCAAGAAAGAGATAAAGAACTGGTCAAATTGAGACCCTAACCAGAGTGTAGGAAAGAGACAAAAAACTACCCAAATTGAGACCCTAATCAGAGTGCAGGAAAGAGACAAAGAACTACCCAAATTGAGACCTAACCAGAGTGCAGGAAAGAGACGAAGAACTACCCAAATTGAGAACCTACATGAAGTTAGTGCCTAGCAATTCTTTGTCAAAAGGTGGAGCGAAGATGTCACTCTTCAATTGGAGCTTCATTCCCAGTGAGTGTATATTCTTGAGCAGTACAAGCTTTTGAAATGCTTAACTACAGTATTATAACATGATGTCTGTAATAAATTATTAATTGAATAAAATATTTTTCTAATATTCAAGTATTTACTTCACAAAACCTTATTTTATTCTTTCAGCCAAATCGGAAAATTTGTGTTTTTAAATTTCTTTTACTCAATAGAATTTATTATTTCTATTTCCAGTTAAATTACATATCTATTTCTTATCATCAGTTAACATGAATTCTATTTTCTAAAATATGAAAGTGCCGCAAATAGTTTCAACTAATGTTTTATGCAGATTTGTCTGAAACTGTTAATCAGCTGGTTATCCTTATTTCACAACAAATCATATTCATAGTAATATAGAAAATGACAAGTAATAATAACATGCTTCTAGCGGGAGTTGAAACTCACGTTGAACTAATGTATAATTAATACTGCCGCTGCCTTGATAACTCTTCAGTTCATGCTAAAATTTAAAGACTGTTCAAAATTTATTATTTACAAAAAATGTTTTTCCTATTTAATGCAAAATTTAAAATATTCTCGAATTATTTATGTAATAACGGACGATAGGTTTTACTTTCGCTTCTTTATCTAATATAGTACATTTTCATTACATAGAACCTAATATAACATAGAATAATAGCATAGAACCTAATATAACATAGAATAATAGCATATAACCTAATATAACATAGAATAATAGCATATAACCTAATATAACATAGAATAATAGCATATAACCTAATATAACATAGAATAATAGCATATAACCTAATATAACATAGAATAATAGCATATAACCTAATATAACATAGAATAATAGCATAGAACCTAAAATTGGCTTCAAAATTGCGTAAAACAAGTCACGTCCAAATTTGAAACACCTGAAAGAAAATATTGTACTAGAGTGTTGCAGTTTGAACTCAAAAATTAAATACCGTTATCTCCCTTTTACCAGCTAGGCTCCAGCTGTCTTTTGGAAGGTCTTAAACACTTTTTTTTTTAAACCAAAAACCGACAACAAGCTGAGCAGTATTTTCTCTCCCTCTGACGTCACGATGGTGGCATGTCAGCACTAAGGTCAGATGGCTTCTAGACCTTGACCTTAAAAGACACTTCTTTCTTGGCGGTTTAATAGCGGAAGTTTTTTTTTTTTCTTCTAATGCAGCTGGCAAGCATTTAGACAATTGCCTTTCATGCCTTAAGGCAAGCGCTGCACTGACGTTACTCACTTATGATAGGTTTGCGTGTCCAGGAGGTGCGATAGGTCCAGGAGGTGCGTGTAGCTTGAAGATAAGCTACGAATGCGGAGTAACAATACTCTCGCAACGCTCTATTATCATGTTAGACCGGGACCTACGGCTTAAAGTGGATTCCGAAGCACTACAAACATCCATGGCACCTCCGGAACTCGAAGCCTGAAACCTGTGATACCGGGCGCCAGCCACTCGGCCCCTAATAGCGGAAGTAAGAAGGGGGAAAATTTCCCTTAATTATTTATAATTTTGGTCGCTAAAATAGCGAACAATTTTGATTGTATTATGTAAGCTGTGCATATTCTTCAACGTGGATAATAAAAATATAACCAAGAAAACCTTGAAACTTTGATTAATTAAGCTCTCCCAACATTGATCAGCTTGAAATATCTCTGAAGATTCATTTTACCATTCAAACTGGTTTGATTTGCGGCGCTCAAAACTTTCGCGCTCTAGTATAGGCGCAGCTTTAAGTGCCACATTAAATCCTACAGCATATCAATAATTAATAACCCATATTAAATCTAACAGCAATCCATAACTGAAAATTCTTCATGAAAAGTATGTTTCCCACTGTTCTTACCTTTACGCTACAGTCACTGCCAAAGATGGTCTTTTTCCGACTGACGACTTTTTCCGACTGCTTTCACATTGAGGACTAAAGCAGAGGATATTCAAACTGAGGACTACATTGCAAATCAATTCAGTTTACGGCAATTTAGAGGGAAATCGAAATTCATGCGCTTTCGATTGGCATTTCCTGAGAGAGAAAAATACTGCTCAGCCTGGTGTCGGTTTTGGTTCCGAATAAAAAGGATTTAAGATCTTCCGAAAGACGACTGGAAGCTCGCTGGTCAAGGGAGACAACGAACAGCTTGTGAATACAGCTTTTCGATCAATTTCTTGTGGATTAGTCACTATTTGCTGAGCACTGAAGTGTCTTTTATGAGTATTGTAGATGAGCGATACTGGCAAGTAAGAATATAAAAAGGCATTGAAATTATAATTATTTTTCTATATGTATCTTTTTTAAAGTTCTGTTCTCGTCGTTGCAAATTCAATAATATTTTTTATTATAAATTAAAAAAAAAAATGTATCAGCGTTATTTATTTGTAACACAAGAAACACATAGACCTTATATTAAAGACAAGTATCTAATTTATTCTGATTTAACGTTTACTGACTTCACTACTTGTGTCTAAGTGGTATCGTACTATAAATTAGCGTGAGAGAGGACAAGAGTTCGATTCCTGTTAATGGCATGCGTCTCTGTAACTACTTTGCAAAAGTACTAGACTGGGCCAGAATGGTCCGGTAGATAGTTCATCCGCTTTTATCTACGAGTGCTTGGTTAGAAATTCGACAAGTAATACTGAACTGAAAGCGTCTGTCTCAAAGATGGGAGCGATAAATCTACAGACCAGAATGTCCTTCCTTTGGGCTTGAGGAGAAGAAAAGGAGGGGGAGGTAAGAGTAAATCCCTAGATGCCACCCTTGGAATGTTCGTTCAAAATTGTGGTGGCTCAATTTCCCAAGCATAGTTCCCAAAACAGGGGAGAGGATCTCAGCCCTAATCATGCTGGCGTGTAGTAGTTAAACCAGTGTAAAAAGTGTAGTAAAACCGTAGTAGTAGTAACCATATGTAGTAAAACTTGTAGACTGGGAGATAAGTATTATGACAACTTAACATTACACTTAACTGCACAATATGAGGCAATTCCTTTTTTCCACTACAGCCTCATCTCTTAAGATCCATCGGCGGCCTGACGGACAAGTGGCTAGCGCTCTGGCTGTTGGTACCGAAGGCTTCAGGCTCGAGTCCTGGCGGTGGCATGGGTGTTTGTTGATGATTCGGAAGCCACGTTAAACTGTAGGTTCCGGTCTGTTTAACCTCAGTGAGCACAAGATGACAGTAGAGCGACAAAAAAACCAAACCTAAGTCCCATTGAGTGGCTTGATGGCAAATTGGCTAACGCTCTGACCTTTGGTACCACAGGCTTCCAGTTTCGAATCCTAGAGGTAGCATGGATGCTTGTTAGTGGTTCGGAATCCACGTTAAACTGTAAGGTCCCTGCCTTATTAGCCTGAGGTGTGTCAAAAATGACCGTAGAGAAACAACCAAACCTAACCTAAGATCTATTGTAACTGAGTTTCTTCTTCGTCCTGTGACTCTTCTCTGCTATTGCTTGATCTGATTTTGTTGTCAATCACCTGTGATAATTCACAAAAATATATTTAAGAATTATATTTATATAAAATATCTGAATTTTCAATAGTAATAGCAATTTTAATACAAAAATAATTAATTAATAATTAATACAAAATAATAAACATTATGATAGACAATTCTTAATTTTTTTTGTGTTTCATGTACATTATAAACTACAAAAATAAATCCTATTTTTAATTAATTAATCGCTATATCCTACATTTTTAGATATAACGATAGAACTTTTATCGATAAATGAGGTTTATTTTTCATTTCAGTAGGTTAAATTTATAATATTATGCATGCTGTAAATTTGACTGGTAAGATAATTTATTACTTTCCACTTTTATAGTTTTCTGCTAATAAAAATCTTATCCTTCACTTTCATTTTATTACTAACCTGGATTTCCAGCTGAACTAATAAATGGTATGGATAATAACTAGGTTATAAGCAGTCTGGAGAATGACTTGGAAATCAGGTTTCGGAATTTCGAGACAGACTATTATTAGTTAGAAGGTTAAGTCATTGTTTTTACAGGTAAAATAAATAATGCTTTATGCTAATAGGCGTCTGTCAGATAGTGGAATTAAATTAATATTAATTTTTGCTTAATTCTTAAGTTATGAATTTATGTGCATGTATGAATGCATGAATTCTTCAAGATATTTACTGAATGCATGTGCCATAATTTATAGTGCAAAGTTGGTCAATGGTGTATTAAAATAATTCTTATATTATTCACAGCAGCTCATACACATTCGCAGTGATGTGGAGTGTATTTAAGTCAAAATACATGAACACTACTTTTATGTTACCTGTTTATGTTTATATGTTTGCCGCTTATGTTTACATGCTTATGTAACATGATTCTCCTGCGGTAACTTGTATTTGAAAGAAATGTGAGAAGTTATGTTTTGTTTCCGTACACATTAAGTTACTATTAAAATTACGTTATTTTTTGTTTACATTGATGTGCAAATTGAAGAGATTTGGTCGATTATCTTAAAAACTACTGAACAGATTTTATTGAAATTATACATGAATATAGATTGATAAAGTTAAAAAAGTACAAACAACTACACAACAGTTATGATACATACGCTTGATCATGCATTGAGATCATAAGTTGATACAGTACAAGAAAGAATAACTACACAGCAGTTATGGTAAACAGGCATGAGTAAGATTCTTTAGTGTAGGAAGTTCTTAGGTAGTGTTCACAATTTTCAAAGCAAAAAATGGTTTAATAGGATTGGACATCCTCTCTTACAGTATTGCAGCTTGCACTAAGTCTGGAGGGAATTTGGTCCTACTCCTCCAGTAACGTTATTTTAAGGCTCTGGATAATTATCGGAGGTGGAAGGAGAGTTGCAATTGCCTCCCAAAGAGCGTTTCAGACATTCATTGCAGGGTTTAGGTTTGCAGATCTGACTGGCCAATCCATCTGGCGAATATCCTAACTTTTCAGAAATTTATCGACGAGAGGAACCCTATATGAAAGCGCATTGTCCTACATTAAAATGAAATCAGGATCAACTGCAACCCTAAAATGGTTAACATAGGGTTTCAAGATCTAATCCTTATACTTTCCAGTAGTTAAAGAACTACCTCCTTTTAGTGGTCTCTCTTTAGGATGTTGGAGTAGAGGTAATGGGACAATATTTCTCTCTAAATGATAAGATTTATGAATGAATAGAACTTTCCTTAACTGATTGCTGGTCCAAAGTTGATGTTTATACGTAGTTAGAAAGAACAGAGTACATGAGTGAATAGAACGCTCCTCTATAGGTCTCTTGTCCAAAGTCGATGTTTATGCATAGTTAGACAGAACAGAGTACATGAGTGAATAGAACGCTCCTCTATTGATCTCTGGTCCAAAGTCGATGTTTATGCATAGTTAGTACATGAGTGAATAGAACGTTCCTCTATAGATCTCTGGTCCAAAGTCGATGTTTATGCATAGTTAGACAGAACAGAGTACATGAGTGAATAGAACGCTCCTCTATAGATCTCTGGTCCAAAGTCGATGTTTATGCATAGTTAGACAGAACAGAGTACATGAGTGAATAGAACGCTCCTCTATAGATCTCTGGTCCAAAGTCGATGTTTATGCATAGTTAGACAGAACAGAGTACATGAGTGAATAGAACGCTCCTCTATAGATCTCTGGTCCAAAGTCGATGTTTATGCATAGTTAGACAGAACAGAGTACATGAGTGAATAGAACGCTCCTCTATAGATCTCAGGTCCAAAGTCGATGTTTATGCATAGTTAGACAGAACAGAGTACATGAGTGAATAGAACGCTCCTTTATTGATATCTGGTCCAAAGTCGATGTTATATGTAGAATAGTAAACGGTCTCTCTTGTAAATAGAAGTGAAATGGATGCAAATAGCATATCTTCTTGTAAGCAGATATCCCTTTTGTAGCATTTTGGAAATTCGTGGTTAAAACGCTAAGAAGCTATTGAACTCCTTTTATGTTTCGCTGTAATTGCTAGATGTCATCCTTCATTTGCCGTCGTGACTCGTATGACCTTGCCCATGCTTTCGTTCTAATAATAAACTATACACAACACTGAGCATCACATTTCATTTGATAGCAATCTGCATTTGAGACTGTTTCATGATTCGCTTCTTCATTCCATCATCCTAATTTTAATGATTATTTTTTTAACTGTTATCTTTTGAATTTCCCCAAATATTGCGAAAAAAAAAAAAAGCTATGAAATTCGTCAAGGTGTGTGAATCGAAGAGAAGTGGAAATTGCCGTGAGCGTCTATTCTTCTACATGCACCACCATATGTTCTTCTACATGCACCATGTGTCTGTTCTTCTACAAGTCCACATTTGAGACTACAGACTGCAGACTACAGATTTGGAAGCATTAGCCTTACCTTTCGTTCAAGAAAATAGACAGAATATTCAAATACTTTTAATTCTGAACACAAGTGTAATATTTTTAGAGATTACTATGGAGCTTAATGTAAAGATGAACTAATGGGTGAATTTTTAAAATATAGGATTTTAAAACTCTTTTATATTTAATCTTCATGGCATTTTTAGATAAAATGCTTCTTACAGAGTGTTAGAAGTATTGTAGAGCCAATTTTAAATCATCTTATTAGTAATAAATGTTTCATTAAAAATACAGCATATTATTTTAATTAATTTCTATTTCAATAATTAAAATATAATGCGAATTATTTTTATTTAATCAATTTCAGTCGAGTCTCTTTTAATCATCACCATGGATTACCGAAAACGGAAAGTGGACAAAGTAACCTTTCAGTCTAGGTTTTATTACATTTTATTTTTTTTTAAACAAAAACGTCAGAGTAGAATGTTTGGTAATAAAGTATATGGTTCCTGCTCGATGTAGAGAAGGGGAACAAATAAAGTTGCCATGCCTTATGCTTTCGAAAACATCTTTTTTTTTCAATGTTTAAATCTTCAATTTCGTTAATTTTAATTGTATTAAGCTTAGAGACGAATTTACTTTAGCCATCCATTTACCTGCTCATAAATATATCCTTATAACCGTGGTTCCTCATACACACTGCAAGAGAGCCCCCTGTGGCGTTCAGGAGAAATGGTCAATAGGCATCGAGACTCTCACCCGATAAGAAGTACAGCGCAACCGACGCTACCGCTGATAAACATTTAGTACAGCTCAATAACGCGCTTCTGTTGAGAAAAAACGTTTAGTTTGTAATCTCTGATCTCGAGAGAAAACATATTTAGTACAATCTTGTGTGTAAGTTGGCCTACAGACTCTCACCCGGTGAAGCAGTATATTCCGCTCAAATCTAGTTATCGGGTTTTTGGATTAGACGTGGAATCCTTCCATGAATCTTAAAATTGGATGTCTTTAAATGTGTTACATGTTGTATGTGTTAATTGTGAGTATGTGGTGTTTGTGCGCGTGTAAATAAAGCTGTGTGTCCCCAAACCTGTGTCGTCTTAATTCTATGATTTATAGAACGTAATGAGACATTCGTTTGACACGCTTTTATACCAGCCATACCTCATAAAAGTAAATTGTTTATCCCAAACAGACGTAAACGAAGAAAGGAAAGTGGAAATTCAAAGAAAAACACCTGCGCAAATGATAAAAATGTTTTGAAACCATGCAGGAAAAAAAATAAAGAAACAAACACATCTCAGTTTCTTTGGATCGAGTAGAATTCGGTTTACCGGTACTTGGGTTATCGAAAGTCTACTGTGTACTGAAAAATTCGTTGAAATGTAGCTTCTTGAAACTTTTTCTTCAAATCATAAAGGACATCGAAATGTTATCATAAAAGATAAATATTCAAACATTATCTGAACAAAGCGTTCAGATCTACCTGTATTTAGTGTTAATCTAACACGTGGAGCTATTCTTGAAAGGTTCTTGATCTAACGATAAAACGTTGTGAAGTTTCTGATAAGTGTTATCAGGAATACAACAAGTGATAGACCAGTTTCATAAAGTGTGAGCATTATCAGCTAATCAGATTCACTTCAAATAAGAACATTCATAAAAATGACGTACCAAAAATTAAAAAAACATTCTTTGATTAGATATTACCAAAAGATGCACTAAAGGTATATTAAACAAATTATAAAATCACCAATATTTTCAGCATTGAAATAATAGATTACTATAGATACTTTTTCTCAACATATTGTTGAAGATTAACTATAAAAATCACGTAGACACAATTTTTATACCATGTAATAAACTAGCTACTTTATTTTAGTACTCATTGTTCTTTTTCATGATTATTTGACTAAAATCTCAATTTATTATACGATATCGCATAATTTATTATGCGATATCGATGACAAGAACTAGTATGTGCCATCACCAACAGCAGCAAGCGTACATCCGCTTACTCCCGTCACTCAAGATTATCTAACCTATATGTTAGGATAATCCCACAAATTACTCCGATTAATTTGGAGATATTTATTATATAATAAATAACCCGATTTTTATTCAGAATGAGTAGAAACGCAGCTCTGAAACTGAACGCTTTCAGTGTTTGCAAATTGTCAAATTTCTAATGTTTCGGCCAGATCTGAAAATAGATTTTCGTTCCCTGACCTTGCAGTTTGAAAAAGAGGTCCATAAGTCAGCTGCTGCCGTCTCGTCTATGTTGCTATTGGCTGACATTTGGTATTGCGAAAATTATTTAGATGGAAGGGGTGTGTGTGTGTGGACAACCCTCAGAGGAGCAATTTTACCCATATCCTTATCCATGAAAGGCAAGGAACTTACTTTTAAGCCTCTTTCACACCGAGGCGTTGGAGCGACAAATTTTTCGACTTGTTCACACCGAAGCGACAGAAATCGCTTAACGCTGAGCGAGGTTCCAATTACTTCTAAGATCCTTATTGGATCAATACAAGTCATATGACACGTCAAGCGTTTGAGAGTTAGAAGTTGGTCAACTTCAAGCGATCGTTTCGGGCGTTGTGTGTTGAGATTCATGTCTGGTCAACGCTTTACGCTTCGTCGCGTTACGCCTTAGTGGGAAGGAGGCTTTAAAACTGCATCCAGACCTTAGAAAACTGGTATTTTGTGTGTCGTGTAGTCCATTCGCTATCAGGTCTGAACACAACTTATGGACTTTTTATTTATGCACAAATCAGAAATGGATGCATAAGTTTAAATCTCAATTTGTTAACTTCTCTTTAATGAAAAGTGGACTCCAATGCATGGTCTCATGTATGGCTGTATGGCCCAACTAATGCTCCAATAATAAAACACAGAACTAGCATGCAGAGAGACGTATGTTTGAATCGAATCGGGGGTTCGTAATAGTTACTGCTTTCAAAAACTCGGAGAGTTCAATGGAGGTTGTGACAACAGGTGTGAATGCCTTGCATTGACAAATAGGTGTCCATCTACATTTACTTCCATACGGCAAGCGAATGCGAAGCAGTTAATATTGGCAATCAATGCTGTAAGACAATCAATACTTAGTCTTACTTTGATCAGGGCAGAATATGACGATTTTCTTTAGCAACGTTAAATATAACTGACGATTTCAAAACTTTACACTGAAGTGACAAAAGTCATGGGATAGCAATATGCAAATTTTCAGATGGCAGTAGCATCGCGTAGAACAGGTATAAATGCGCAGTGCTTTCGCAGAGCTTTCATTTCTGTTCAAGTTATTCATGTGAAGAGGTTTTGACGTGATGATGACCGCACGACGGGAATTAACAGACTTTGAACGCGGAATGTTAGTTGGAGCTAGACGCATGGGTCATGCCATTTCGGAAATCGTTAGGGAATTCAACATTCCCAGATCCACTGTGTCAAGAGTGTGCCGAGAGTATGAAATTTCAGGCATAACATCCCACCATGGACAGCGCAGTGGTTGACCGCCTGCACTTAACGACCGAGACCGGCGACGTCTACAAAGAGTCGTAAATTCTAACAGACAAGTAACACTGCGTCAAATAACCGCAGAAATAAATGTGGGACGTACAAGGGACTTGTCTGTTAGAACTGTGCGGAGAAATTTGGCTTTCTTGGGCTATTCCAGCAGAAGACCGACTCGAGTGCCTTTACTGACAGAACGACATCGCTTGCAGCGACTCTCGTGGGCACGTGAGCATATCGGTTGGTCCCTAGATGAATGGAAAACCGTGGCCTGGTCCGATGAGTCACGATTTCAGTTGGTAAGAGCTGATGGTAGGGTTCGAGTGTGGCGCAGACCCCACGAAGCCATGTACCCAAACTGTCAGCAAGGCACTGTTCAAGCTGGTGGTGACTCCGTAATGGTGTGGGCTGTTTTTTCATGACATGGACTTGGTCCTCTGGTGCGACTAGACCGAACATTGACTGGAAATGCTTATGTTCAGCTACTTGGAGATCACTTGCAGCCATTCATGGACTTCATGTACCCAAACAACGATGGGATTTTTATGGATGACAATGCGCCATGTCACCGGGCCACAACTGTTCGCGATTGGTTTGAAGAACATTCTGGACAATTCTAACGAATGATCTGGCCACCTAGATCGCCCGACATGAATCCCATCGAGCATTTATGGGACATCATCGAGAGGTCTGTTCGTGCCCAAAATCCTGCACCATCAACGCTTTCACAATTATGGACGTCTATCGAGACAGCATGGCTCAATATTCCTGCAGAAGACTTCCAACGACTTGTTGAGTCCATGCCACGTCGAGTTGCTGCACTTCGCCGGGCGAAAGGAAGACCGTCACGATATTAAGAGGTATCCCATGACTTTTGTCACTACAGTGTGTGATAAAGATATTAGTCATCGTCAAATATATGTTCCAAGAATTCGTTACCTATTTTATGGGAGTGTCCAAAACATGCTAAATTTTACAACAAAGTAGATGATAAAATAAGCACTAAACTACGCTTTACTAAGTTTATTTTTAATAAGCATTAAAAATATTAAAACGAGCAGGCCTATTTGTTTGACATATATATGTAAACAAACATTTTCAGGCATGGCTATTTAAAATCGATAAAGATAAATCATTTGGCTTATCATTTTTGCGCTGGGTTACAAAAAAAACCCAGAAATAAAAACCCCACAGAAACATCTATAAACATATATTAAATAAATACGTAATAGCTAATATTTGTTTTTTTTTTTTTTTTTTGTAAAGTCTGAGCATACTTAGTTAAAAACTAATGGATTTCTAAAAGATGTTCATATATTAATCTAATGATCAATAAATAAGATTTCTTGTAGGCGAATCTGCTTTACTTAATCTTATATTATATAACAGATAATTTATTGAATACAAATAATCTTAATTGATTGCGGTTATATCTCAGATTAATGTACAAGCGAAAAACAATTTTTTAATGTTTTAAATTAATTATGGAATAATGATAAATCGAGTCAATATTTCTTGAAATTAATTTTCTCTTAATTTTTATAACATAAACACTTTAGAAAAGTTAGTGTAAAATAAAATTATTATCTTTACAGAAACTACGTCATAAAAATAGAGCTTTTTATTGATGCATATACATAGAGGTAAATTGTAACAGATTAAGATCCAAAACAGATGCAAATTTACCTCATAACACCAGTATTGTTATAATAAATTAATGATTGAAATTAAATGAATGATTGTGTGGATCATATTAATCTAATGATCAGTAAATAAAATTTTTTGTAGATGAATCTGCTTTATTTAATCTTAAATAATATAACAACTAATTTATTGAATACAAATAATCTTATTTGATTACGGCTATATCTCAGATTAATGTACTAAAGCTAAAGTAAAATAATTTTTTAAACGTTTTAAATTAGCCATTAGTTGGAAAACATCGCAAAATTCATAAATTAATTTTTATAGCATAAAAACTTTAGAACAGTTGGTGTGAAATAAAATTATTAGCTTTACAGAAACTACGTCATAAAAATAGGGTTTTTTATTGATGTATATTCATAGAGATAAATTGTAACAGATTAAGATCCAAAATAACAAGATGCAAATTTACCTCATGGTACCAGCATTGTTATAATAAATTAATGATTTTATTATTTATATAATCATCAATATTTTCAGAACACGTCAAGGATGATTTTATTTATCCTAACTGATCGATCGAATTTTCTATACACTCACTTTCCTTGGATACTACGTCATAAAAATAGAACTTGTTATTGTTGTGTATTTATAGCAGTTAATTATAACGAATTCAGAAACAGAACGGAATTTAATTTTTTAAAAAAATAGAAAGGCCACGAAAAGTCGAACAAAAATAAAACGAGAAAGGAAAAACACACGAGTTTTACATAACTAATGCGAGATCCTGAGTTAAGATTGATTGTATACGGTGTAATCGGCCTTAGTTTGGCCTTGAATAAGTATCTTTTAGCGATTATAAAAAGAAAGGAGCAAAAATAACAAGTATTCATCGAGATCACACACGCCTTAATTTGCATTATGAAACGTAAAAACAGGGTTTTCTTATCAAAAAATTTTTTTTTGCTTTCGAAATCTTGTGATCCGTTCAGAGCGAGGCAGAGCAACAACTGTTGGTTTTTCCTGCAGCAAACATGATTTCCTTGGTGGGTCGTCGTGAAATGCCCTTTAGAATATCACGTGATATTCACACCCTCGTGACTGCTGTTTTTTTTTTTTTTTTTGTACATTGCATCGTAGATCGTTTTACCGCTGTCAGCCTTTTATGGGAATTAAGCCATTGAATAGGCTTCTTCTGAAACAGAAAGCAGTGCCGATCACGAGGTTTGAATGTGACGAAACTTATTTTATTGTTCTTGAAGACTCGAAACGGCGAAAGGCAGAGGAGCTAGCAGTTACATAAAAAGGCCATACATGTTCGTTTTCTTGTACAGGTCTTTTTGCTGTTGCATAACGTGAAGGTAAAAAAAAGCACGTGGTTACTTAAGAATAGGTCGCTCCGAAGTCAATTAATGTGTTAATTTAGCAAACAATAGCACTTATTACATATTCTTATATAATAACTCGTATGCTTGCATCATATTTTAGAAACTTGTTGGAATTGATCGATATAAAACCGTAATTTCAAGAAAGAAAACAAAAATTACATTTTAGTTTGCTCTTAAAAATCGTCTAAACATGTTTTTATTTCTTGAAAATTTTAAGAAACATACACTTTTTACACTTTATTTTGTATCTCATACTCTTTGTTACATATTTTTAGAATTTTCTTATTGTTAAAATAGATCGAAAAGGAATAATATATGACATAAGACCATAATTTCAAAAAAGAAATCAAAAATTAGATTTTAGTTTGCTCTTAAAATCGTCTAAACATGTTATGATTTATTGAAAATTTTAAGAAACAGACACTTTTACACTTTATTTTGTATCTGTTACGTATTCTTATATAATAACTCGTATGATTGCAACATATTTTTTAGAAACTTATTAAAATGGATCGAAAAGGAATAATATATGATGCAAGACCATAATTTCAAGAAAGAAAACAAAAATTAGATTTTAGTTTGTTCTATTTCAAAAAAGAAAACAAAAAATTAGATTTTAGTTTGTTCTTTTGTTCTGTTTGTTCTTTTTTCTTTGTTTTGTTTGTTTCGTTTGTTCTTTAGTTTGTCTTGTTGTTATTATATATTGAACATTTTAAGAAACAAGCACTTTTTACTTACTTTTTAACTTTTAACAGCACTTTTAGCTTGATTTTTACATTTTATTTTATATCTCGTTAATGGCAATTAGAGGAGAATTATTCCATTGTTACAAAATCATTGCTGGATATAATAAAATGTGTATTTATTCTATATTATTTTCTGTTCCGTATTTATTTAATTTTTATATAACAGAATGAGGTAGTTGATAAGTCGTGAACAAAAATTTAAAAATATGACATGGAAAAGGACATGCTCTTTTGTAAGAACTCATATGAGCTTATTATGTTTATGTAAACATATAAGAATGGACACAATGATTTATGTATAATATAAAACCTCAATATAAAACCCCTGAATAAAAGATTTTATTTTGTATTTGAATTCATTGAATTGTATACCTTTAAATGTGTGCCTATTTCTTGAGAATTAAATCAAGAGTATGATCCGGTAACAGATGTAAATCTTTTCTAGCAATTTTGTGACGTATTTCACTTCTTTTAGTTCACCCATTGTTACAAAAATCATTGCTGATATAATAAAGAGTGTACTTTTTCAGTTTTTATTTAATTTTTATATAACAGAATGAGGTAGTTGATAAGTCGTGAACAAAATTTAAAAATATGACATGGAAAAGGACATGCTCTTTTGTAAGAACTCATATGAGCTTATTATGTTTATGTAAACATATAAGAATGGACACAATGATTTATGTATAATATAAAACCTCTATATAAAAAAAAACCCCCTCCTGAATAAAAGATTTTATTTTGTATTTGAATTCATTGAATTGTATACCTTTAAATGTGTGCCTATTTCTTGAGAATTAAATCAAGAGTATGATCCGTAACAGATGTAAATCTTTTCTAGCAATTTTGTGACGTATTTCACTTCTTTTTTTTAGTTCACCCATTGTTACAAAATCATTGCTGATATAATAAAAAGAGTGTACTTTTTTCAGTTTTTATTTAATTTTTATATAACAGAATGAGGTAGTTGATAAGTCGTGAACAAAAATTTAAAAATATGACATGGAAAAGGACATGCTCTTTTGTAAGAACTCATATGAGCTATTATGTTTATGTAAACATATAAGAATGGACACAATGATTTATGTATAATATAAAACCTCTATATAAAAAACCCCCTCCTGAATAAAAGATTTTATTTTGTATTTGAATTCATTGAATTGTATACCTTTAAATGTGTGCCTATTTCTTGAGAATTAAATCAAGAGTATGATCCGTAACAGATGTAAATCTTTTCTAGCAATTTTGTGACGTATTTCACTTCTTTTAGTTCACCCATTGTTACAAAAATCATTGCTGATATAATAAAGAGTGTACTTTTTCAGTTTTTATTTAATTTTTATATAACAGAATGAGGTAGTTGATAAGTCGTGAACAAAAACTTTAAAAATATGACATGGAAAAGGACATGCTTTTTGTAAGAACTCATATGAGCTTTGTTATGTTTATGTAAAAACCTTAAGAATGGACACAAATGATTTATGTATAATATAAAACCTCTATATAAAACCCCTCCTGAATAAAAGATTTTTATTTTGTATTTTCTGAATTCATCGAATTGTATACCTTTTAAATGTGTGCCTATTTCTTGAGAATTAAATCAAGAGTATGATCCATAATAGGTATAAATATAATAGTAATAGGTATAAATCTTTTGTATAACAGATTGATTTAGTTATACAAAAAGATTTAAAAATTATATTTCTGAAGTATTGAATTTTTAGCCACTGAAAATTGAATGTTAAAAAATTATTAACTTGATTAATAAGTGATTAACTTGATTGTGTTAAGCAATTAAAGTTGTTATTGTTTTATTACAGTAATTTAAATAAAATTGTATCAAAAATTATTTAAGAATAAGAGTATTAAATTATTTTAGACAAATTTTAAATGCGACTTTTATGTTTTTGAAAGATAATGTTAAAATAATATTTTATATTTTTGTAAGTGAAAAAGGGTTATTATTAATAACCCTTTTCATATCAAAACAAATCCTATAATTCATCATATGCAAAATTATTTGGAAAAAAGTATAGAAAATATAAATGATTTATAAAGATGGCTAATTTTAGTTATGTTTATTGTATCAAGTTTCGGTTTATTGAATGTAATTTATGGATATAAATAAAAATTAGAAAATGATCTGAAAAATTGGTTTTTTTCGGATTAAAAATGGGTTATTTAATGGAATGTTTTGTAAGAATTCTTTTAAAATATTTCATTACATACAACATTTTTTATTTTTTGTAATTCCAACATTTTAATCATTTTTAAGGCAGAATATCTATTACAGTATATATTTTTTTGCCCATAATCTATGAAAGAATTAATGCTATAAAACGGTTTTAAATCAAAAAATAATTATACTATAAATGCATATTTTTTTTCTGTCTGCTGAACAAAGAAACAATAAATTTAAAAAATTTTAATAATACTAAAAAGTAGAAAATAAAAAAAAAAAAGCTTCATTTTTTAAAAACTGTTTTAAAATCAGGGCCAATCTCTTATTTTTTTAAGATTTATTTTCTTCAAAAATATTTTCATTTAAAAAATGTCTTAAATTTCTTTAGAAACGTATTAATTGCTTTAAAATATTAATTAAAATCATACAGAGGCTAAACATAATTATGACAGATTGAAATAGGAAATTATAATCTCACCACATGATTGTATTTTAATCCAAAAAAAACTAAAATCATGGAATATATTTTTGACAAAAAAAAATATTTTTGAAAATTATTTTTAATCAATGCGATCAATTTTCTTCTAATGACGTATTTCATTTACGATGCAGAATTATTTTATTATATTATTTTCAAAGAATTGTTTCTCTTAAAAATTTCATAGAACTCTTTTTCCATTGCACTTGGCTTATCAAAAAGCATAATATTTAGTTAATTAAATAATGTAATATAATTTTTAAGTGCAGATAATAATTAATTAGTACGCATTAATTAATTTAGAGTACACTTAAATTTACACTTTTTACTCTAAATTAATGCGTAAAACTTAATTTAGTACGCATTAATCTATTTAGTGTACATTTAAATTTACACTTAGTACATTTACTTCAAATTAATGCGAAAAACTTAATTTAGTACACATTAATTTAGAATACGCACTAATTAATTTAGAGTACATTTAAATTTACACTTAGTACACTTACACAAAAATTAATGTGTAAAACTTAATTCAGTACACAGTAATTAATTTAGAGTACAGTTAAATTTTACAATTAGTACACTTTACTCTAAATTAACTCGTAAAATTTAATTTAGTATATCTTAATTGATTTAGAGTTAATTAATTAAGAGTACGTATTAATTAAATGCTCTTCAAATTAAGTTTTCCAGAAAGGCCTTTCAGTATCAAAAATAATTTGAGATAGAAACATATTTGTTTTGAAGCAGGAAATTTTTTGATAACGAACATGAATACTAATTGAATTTATTTCTGTAAACTGATGACTCGAATGAAACAATCGATAATCAATCGGGAAGAGAATGAGTTTTGTAAAGTGACCTAGAGATAAATATACAAGTGGATCTTATGTAAACGGGTAGAGGGAATAACAGTTACGCAATCCCACGAACGAGCTAATTTATATAACAGGACTTTTAAACCAAAGCCCTCGACAAAAATAAGAATTACTCTTAGTCATGTGAAGAAAAACTCGTGACTTAGCAAACTTGAAAATCTACATCTACTTAGTGAAGTGAGTTTTTTTTTAAACACTTCATTTGCGACTATTACGTTAATAATGCACCTTGCATATGCGTCATGTATTTTGCATGTGTCAGAGAGATATAATTACGGCGCACAGCTGTCACTTATATTTCTCTAACAAAAGAATGGTTTTTGCCAAACAAATATGCAAAGCTGAATAACAAGGAAAATATTAAATCAAATTATGTAATAAATCCTTTTTATATCTGTTACGTATTAAGTTAATAATAGCTGCTAAAAATATTAGCATTGAAAAGTAGATAATTAACATCTTTGCTCAAAATTGCTTGGGCATAGCTGAACAATATTTCTCACTACCTTGTTAAAAATTAAATTTTGTTATTGTAAACAGATGCATTTCCAAGACTCTCAATAAATTGTTGTTTTTGTTTACTTAAATAATATTATTTACTTTAATAATTAATTTAACTATTATGTTAATAATAGCTGCTAAAAATATTAGCATTGCAAAGTAGATAATTAACATCTTGCTCAAAATTGCTTGGGCATAGCTGAACAATATTTCTCACTTACCTTGTTAAAAATTAAATTTTGTTATTGTAAACAGATGCCTTTCCAAGCGCTCAATAAATTGTTGTTTTTTGTTTTTACTTAAATAATATTATTTATTATGTTTCACAAATCAAGTTAAATAAAATTAAAAAATTGAATACAAAGCAATAATAGCTATCTTGTTCAAAATTAATATACTATATATATTTCTATACCTTGTTAAAAATTAAATTTTTTTTAAAAAGGGGCCTGATGGCCGAATGGCTAGTGCTCTGGCGTTACGGTACCACAGGTATCGGGTTCAAATCCCGGCTTTGCCCATGGGTGCTGTAGTGGTTCGAAATCCACTTTTGCAGATGTAGGTCCCGGTCCTAATAGGCCTGGGCAGAGCGCTGCGGGAGCATTTTCTCACTACCGCGTCCGTGGTTACCATCAAGCTACAAAATGCCCCCTGTAATGCAAAGTGAAATAACATCGGTGCAGCCCTTTATGTTAATAATAGAAAGATCACGGTCTATTTGCCAGCTGCATTAGAAGAAAAATTAAATAAAAACTAGCCTCCAATAATAATTTTCTACTCTTTAAAAATATAATATACTATATGTATAATACAATTCCAAGAGCACAATGACTTGTTGTTTTTGTTTACTTAAATTATATTATTTGTTATCTTTCACAAATCATAAACAAAATTAATAAAACTGAATACAAAGAAATATAATTAAGTTATTTTTCATGAGAGTAGGTTCCATTAAATATTTTAATACCATACAAATTTCGTGAATTGGTAAAGCTCAGAGAATTGCTGATGACACATAAATAATGATATTAAGTTTGTTAAAGTTGTGCGTATTCGATTGAGGAAAACATTTATTTGTGTAAAAAAAAAGTTATTATTATTTGAATACAAGCCATGGATAGTATAAGTATTTGGTATAGGGTAGAAATGGATTGTCGTGAATTTTTCTGTAACTAAAAAATTTTTAATCCTGTCTTTTCGCTATTGTTGTTCTTGTTGTATGCACTTTCATGTACTGGCTTAATAGGTACTACTGTGTTCAAAAAGTAAGACCAAGTTTCAATTTAAAATTCCAGGGGCTTATGGTATTTCAATTTTTTTCTTTTTAGATTGCTGGCACTGTCCTTGTCATCTGTGTGAAATTTGACGTCAAAATATTCTTTAGTGTTTGAGTTACGCTTGGTTTGTGAGACGGTAAAACTGATTCCGGCGGTTTTGAAATGTCTGGAATTAATTGAGCAAAGAACTTGGCTTTTGTTTGGGAAACGTTATAGAATGTTGGAGAAGGTATTCGGTGAGTATTCTATATCGGAAAGAAATGTTTAGAAGTGCTATAGTTCAAAGAAGGCAGAGAACGAGTTGAAGACGAAGAGCCCCTCTGTCGACCATCAACCTCAACCGTCGAAGTCATGTCAAAAATTGAAGATTTTGTGCTTGTAAACCGGTTCATTTAGAATTGCTGTTGATGTTGGAATTTAAATTGGTCAATTTCATTTTGGTCCTCAAATGTCGTCAAATCTCGATTAGTACCGAAACATTGAATGCGCCAACTCACAATGAATTG